>NDGN011121819.1:0-12159 GCA_002564285.1 Tympanoctomys barrerae | reverse complement strand
ATTGAACTCAGGCCCTTGTGCTTGCCAGGCAAGCGCTTATTCCACTGAGCTATCTCCCCGGCCCCAGAATATCTATTTTTAAAGCATCTACCACTTTCTAGACACCATTAGGTGCTGTGGCTCAGATGCATAGCAAAGACCAAACAACCTTCCTGCATGTTCTATCAGTGGAGTATAAAATATGGCGGATCTTTATTATTCATCAATTCCATACTTGTGATTTTCCTACTTATTAAATTGTGCTTGTAAGCCTATTCGCAGACTGGCACAGAGTGTGAAAGACTAGAATTGCGTGGCACACAGTTCCCCAGATGAAATCCAACAAGACAACACTGCCTATTGTTTCAGCTTTCACCCTGTAAATGACTTTTCCCTTCATGTTCTACTTGATGCCACATTGTTCTTGTTTTTGTGCATTTCCTTGGTGAATTCACTCTTTAAAATGGGCCCAAATATAAAGTTGGATCGCTGTCCAATGTTTCTAAGTGCAAGAAGATGTGATGCCCCTCACAGAGAAAATATCTATTAAATAAACTTCATCAGGCTAGAGGTATAGTGCTTCTGGCCATAACTTCATAGATTTTATTTTCAAACAACTACTTTTTATTTCATTGTTCTTTTCTGTGCTTTGTTTCTTTTTGTTTTATTATTTTTGGCTTTTGTCTTTATTATTCTTTTTTTTCCCTATGTTTTCTGTTTATCCTACTCTTTCATTTTTCAGCTTCATAAGTTGACTCCTGAATCTATTAGTTTTAGACTTTTCTTGATTTCTAGTAAATGAACTTAAGTCTAGGCATTTCTCTCCAGGTATAAATCTTATACATTTTGACATGCTAGGGCTCTTTCATCACTGTTCATTCTAAAATGTTCAAAATTTTTACTACAATATTGCGTAAGTTCTTTGGCAGTGGGACTGTTCTGCTTGTTTCCAAATACAAGGCACTTTGGAGTGGGGGGTGTTGGAAGCTTTATTCTAAGCAGTATTTGGTGGTGGTCAGGACATGTGGTCTGTATCATATTGATAAGACTTCTTTTGATATGTGATTCAAGCCAAATATCATAAATGAATGCATACTTAAAAGGAGTATGCTATTTTGGACTTACATAGTACTATATATGGCATGATTATATCAAACCTTGCATACTTTTATTTATCAAATTTTTATAATTTTGGCAATGTTTGCATGCTCTGTTTATTTCTGAGAGTGGTTTAATCTGTGGATTTGTCAACTTTAATAGTCTCAATTATATAGTTTGCGTAGTCATTGTTAGCTGCATACAAAACATTGTCACTGTATAATTATAATGAATAATTCTTTTTAAGACCATGAAATGTTCTGCGTTTCTTCAAAATTAATGTTTTCTTCTATTAATATCACTAGTCTCTTTTGGATAGTATTTTATGTGTGTATGCTTTGAATAATTTTGTTTCCAGCCTTTGTGTCTTAATTTTAGATGTTTCTTTTATTAATAGCTCATTAGATTAATTGAAGGGGGAAACCCATTGTAAAATTCTCTTTGAATAAACGTTTAACCCATTCACATTCAGTAATTATGAGTATCAGTATAATTTAACTTCTTCAGTATCATTTTCTTCTATTTACCATGTTTTTTCTTTTTCCTCCATTCTTGCTTTCTAAATTACTTTGTTGTTGCTATTGTTGTTGTTGTTTTTTCTATGTTTGGGAGTTACACATTCTTTTCTATTCTTTTGGGGGATAAATTTGCTTGTGAGCTTATCCTTCATGGGGTGTTCTTCCAAAGCCCCTTTCTGATAGGGCCATTGTTTGGGGGTAACTCAGCTCCAGCTTCATGGGGTTTAAAGTTATGAAGCAGCTATAACTTGAACACCTTTTTCCTCAGATCTTTCTCGAGTGGTTATGGTTCTGAACTTGGTATCTACTCAATAAGCAATTTCTTCCTTGATCTACATCTTTATTTCTGACCAGAGACAAGGCACATGCTTCTAGACGTGTATCTGCATGGGTGACAGAGCCAGTCTGGCCATTCCTACTGGGATGGCCATGTGTTCATGGTCCCCAGCCTCAGCCCAGTGGCCCTATCTGTAATAAACTGACTCTGTCCCCACTTCTCAGTTGTCTTCCTGCTCCTGCTTTTTTATTCTCTTTAACATGAAAATATATTTGTATATTTCTAATGAATGAATAAATCTACGTGTCATTCCTACACATTAGGAGGGAAGGGAAAAGCTTTGGCACATGCTCTTTCTGTCACCTTGACCCAGAAGTCTGCTATCTATTATTCATATATAAATAAGGCTGGAGCTAAATTGTTGACATGTGTTGGAACTAGCGAGGGTGCAATGCTTCCTCTAGGCATATGTCTTCTAGGAAAGAGGGGCCTGTTCTTTTCAAGTAGCACTTAAGGCACGTCTTTGTGGTTCATCCTGGGCCTTTCTGTGTCTCCTGGGACTCTGGACCTGAGCTGGGCCATCCCTCTGTCTCTAATTCCCAGACACATTGGCCTGGATGGGGAAGCCCAAAAATTTCTCTTGAAATACTTATAAGCAGATTGAAGGTCAAAAAAGGTGAAACAACAATGAAATAGCAGAAACAAGAGTGATGACAGAGATGGATGAGGAAGAACTAAGAAAGAGATTTTCCCAGGGATGGTTTCTGAGCTGTTCTGGAAACTGAACAAATCTGTTCAGATGCTTGCTTGAGGTAGCGCTAGGCTGGTTCAGAACTGCCAGTTAGTAAGGCCTCCTAGAGCCTTCTTTCTGCCTATTTCTCAAATTCTCCTGTTCCCCACCCCGTGTGGCAGTATTGGGTGCAGTCTCAGAGACTTGATCCTGAGCTATATCCCCAGCCATTTTTGTTCATTTTTAAATTTAGAGACAGGGCTTTGCTAAGTGTCATAGCCTGAGCTTGAAGTCATGCGTAGTCCTGCCTTAGCTTTCCACAGTGCTAGGATTATAGCCATATGCAGCCAAGCCAGTTCTTACCCTACCATTTTGAGTAAAACAAATCTACTGGCTGAGTCACTCTCAGTAGGCTCATAGGAATCTTTTTGCTTCCTGCCCACTAACCCTAAATCCATTTATTAAGCTTTAACTATGGAAGGGTTTGTGTCTTGTTTCACTCTTCTGATACCTTTACATGGATGGTATCATGATGTGGAAACTAATACCATCATCCATTTAAAGATCAGGGGGCTGCAGCTTATAGAAATTTAAAGCACCTTGCCTATGTTCACACATCTGGCACATGGAAGTATTAGAAATCAGACCTAGGTTTGCCTGATCGCAAAGGTTGGACTCTTTCCTCTTTGAGCTTTTGCTGACTGATACAACAGGAGTCAAATATGATGCCGATGTTTGCTTCCCAGCTAACTTCTGAGTTACTTCCCAGGTAGCTGCATCGTTTCTAATCCTGTCCCCTACAGGAGATGGGCCAGAGGACGCTTTACAACTCCCTGATCCTCCTGGAAAGGCAAAGTATGTGAGCATCTCGTGGAAGAAGGTCAGTGTATTGCAGAGGAAGAATGATTGGATCTCTCACGCAGCTTTCGGGCAGGTGCCTGGCGCTATGGAACTAGAAAAGCAGGAAGGGGAGATGCGTTGGAGCAAAGGTTATACCTGCGTGGAGGGAGAAGGGAAAGCAGTAGAAAGGAGTAAAGGCTGGGCATGCCGGGAGGAGTAGGGGAATATGTTGAGGAGTCACTCTCTGGCCTTGAGGACTCCCTCCACTCAAACCATCAGGCAGATGCCATTAAAGGGAAAAGACTCTGCACCCCAACCCCTTCTCATAGGTATTCCCTCTGAGAAGTTTCCGGAATCTCTCCCCATTCAAATTCAGCCTTTGTACCACCTTACCCAGAAGAGGCTGTTTTATAGCCTAACCACTTTCTTTGCAGCTGTCTTTAGAAAGTTTCAGTGGGACTGAGTAAATGCTAGGAGGAAGATGATAATCTAAAAGGAGGGTTATTGCCCATATTTTCCCACAAGACTCAGATCCACTTACGTGTTACAGCCCAATGCCTCATGCAGTAATCTGTGTCCCTGGGACTCCTGCTTATTGAGGATCCTGTGTACTGTACATAGTGTCCTCCTGGAGAAGGGATCCTGCACCTGGCTGGGCACTAGCTCCATGGACTTGTCTTCTAAGATTCCCATCTGCAGTCACTTGGTGGGGGATCCCCAGCTTAGGGATAACTCAGACCCTCCTGGCACTAGGCTCTGACTTCTGCATGAAGATCCAGCCTGGACTGGAGTAGGTGAGAGAAGACTTTCTTTTCCTGCAGTCTGCCAGCTTTCTGTGCCCAGGAAGCGCCCAGGAATTCTCTCTTCATCTAGGCCCATGACTCCCTTCTTGGCTCGGCTTCTTTGAAACAGGATGATGTTATTGATAAAAAAATGCCCTAACCACTTCCTTTTTGTGGGGCATTCTCAAGAACATCTAGAAGAGCCCACCTGCCTCTTCCTTCCAAAAAGGGAAGATAATCAGTCAGGATGGGATAAGTCATACTGTACTAATGAATCTTAAAACTCAGTGACTGAAAGCAATGAAGATTTATGTCACCTGTGTTCCATGTCCATTGTGAGTTGGTGGACGCCAGTTTGACATTGTCCTGATATGGGGTCCAGGCTGATGGAGCAGTATCTTTGGAACATTATGGATCACTGTGGTGAAGGGGACAGCTGTAAAGGACTTCATAAAATGCTCCTGGTGACACATATGGAGATATCACACATCACACAGGACAGGATGTCTATTCAGGAAGTAGAAGCCCAAAGGACTCATTTCTATAAAGGCAAGGAGCTGAGGTTCCAGATGGATGGGCAGAGGTCAAGACTCCCGGGGAGACTGATTCTCTCACTCAACATTTATTGACCTTGGAGCCAGACTGCCCAGTTTCAGTTTGAATTCTGCCATGAATTAGATATATATGACTGTGGGCCAATTGTTCAGCTGCTGTACTCTTCAGTGACTTCATCTATAGAATGGGAGCAATGACATCCATCTTAGGATGGGTAGTTATGCTAGTGCTGTTTCTCGGCTATCTGAGTCTGAGTCCACAGCCCATGTTTCTGGTCGAGTTCCTTGTCCTCCCTGGCATAGAAGCTGGCTCAGATACATCCTCATGGCATAAGATGGCAATGTAACTTCTCCCTGATCTCCCTTCCTCATTCTCCCCTTTTCAAACAAGCCCCAGTCCCTCCCCAGTAGTGCTGAACCCTCTGAAGCTTCCTGCATTCTTGGCCTTCTTACGTTGGTGGACACAAAGCTTGCTCCAGTCTCCCCTATGGCCATTTTCTAAGAGCTGATGGCAGATCTGTTTCAGATGCACTCAGCTCTGGTCTTTAATAGTCCCTGCCTCAGGGGCTTGGCCTTCTTCAGGCACCAGAGTGTGACGGGCTCCAGACTTTCATTGCACACAGAGTGGTCACAGTCCATGTGGGTGGCTCTGAACCCGAGGTGATGGCCTGAGTGCCAGGCTGTAATTGAGAAATTTCAGAGGAGTCCACCCTGTAGAAAGGAAGGAAGGGTTATGGAATCCTCTGAACAGGCAAAACAAAGCCATTTATCTTGGGGCATTAGTCACTGAGTTGCTGACACAGGAAAACATGCTGTACTCTTGGCAATCGTCATTTACATTAAAACAGGATGATTTGTGGAGTTGGAGGCCCAAGACCCTTCCAGACTTCCCCGCCCACCTGCAAGTGCCAGAGGACAGTGCCGTGGGCTCTTCTTTATGGAGAGACAATGGCATTGTTCTGGGTTTAACAGGTGTCCATAGTCCCAGTCTCATTTCTTTCCAGAAACCCATAGGCTGCGGGACTATAGGAAGGACCTCAGCCTCCCAGAGCCACCCTCACTGGTGACCTGTTGTCAGACCAGACTGGCTTCAGCCTCAGCCTCCCATTGCATGTGTCTGTCTTTCTCTTGGCTATCTTTACTTAGTGCTTGGAAGGAAAGACTTTCAATCCTGAAATTTCCCTACATCTCAAAGGGAGATGATGATAAGACTACATGTACGGTGTCTCTCATCTCTTCTCTCTCTATGATTGTCTTATACAGGAATAAAGGGATGGAATTTCTAACTTAAAGAGCTAATAATGCTCTTTCTCTTCAGCCTTAAGAGGTATTGGAAAAATAACAGAGTTGACCTTCTCAAGGTGACTTGTTTTTCAGTTTGAAGCAAATTTCAGGTGCTATGATATAGGTGTATCCCCTAGAATTCTCGTGTTAGAAATACAATATACAAAGTCATATGCAAATAGACTCAGAGGGTAGAGCTCTGGCCAGTAATTGGATTGTGAAGGCTGCCCTCATGAAAGGATTAGTGGATTAATGGGTTATTGAGGAAGTGATTTTTGTTATAAAAACAGTCCTTTTTGGTGCATACGCTCTGTTTTGCCATACTAAGAGAAGATCCTCAACCGGAAGCCTACAAAATTCTAGTGTCATGCTCTTGGGCTTCCCAGTCTCCAGAACTATGAGTGAAATAAACTTCTTTTCTTCATAAATTACCTTATCTTTAGCACTCAGTTATAGCAACAGAAAATGGCCTCACATTGTATGTGTCTGTCTTTCTTTTGTGTGTTCTAGAGAACACACATGCATGTAGTAGACATGTGCTAGGGGTCTGTTGTTCTCCAGCCTTGTATCCATCCTTGGTATTCCTGGTCGTGGTTCCCTTCATGCCTCATTCAGCCTAGGTGCTAAGAGTGGAGCACACGACCTTGTGTGGTCAACCGAGGTCATATTCTCCCAGCCATGGTGATGGGTTCATAGATAAATGTGTGACCCAGCCAGAGCAGATGAACTTTGAGGAAATGTTTGTTGAATTTTTGAGGAAGTAAAACTTCAGCAAGACAGTGTGCATGTGACAGTGTCACTGGCACAGAATTTCTCTTTCTCTTAGGTATTGTAGCATCAGGGGATTGGTCTGGTACTGCTGGATGGTCATCTTATAAAGCTCGAGCAAAGACATGGAAAGAAGCCGACTCCCTGAGGATGACCTTCTGGCAGCGAGGTCATGCTTCTCTGGGTCAATCTGTTGGGCTTGGCTTGAGAGTCGGTGCCTTCCTTTTATTGTTTAAGTCAGTATGAAGTGGGATTTGTGTCACATATGGTCATAAAAGGCTTGGCAAGTGCAATAAGTGCTGTTACCTGGTGGAGTTCTGTTCCTCTTTTAGTACTTCACTGATGTGCTTGAAAGTGTTCCAAGACTCTGGAACTCAGGCTACCCAGGCATGCCTTAGGAGAGCAGTTTTAGGCTCATACCTTCTCCACCCCAAGACAGACCTGTGTTGCCTCTAGTTCCTGTGGATTCTGACTCATAGTAAGTGCGCACTTAATAATAATAAAAAAAATTATCCTGCTTAGATTGACTGACAGGGAGGTAAGTTTGGTGGAATGAGGAGGGAATAAAGGTAGGCCCTGAAGGAGAAGACTTGGAGTCCGGGTCAGAAGTCATGAAGGCCTGAACTAGGTGGCAGAAGAGAGATTTTATTTTATTTATTAATTTTATTGGGAAACACAGCAATGAGACAGTTTAAAAACCAATTAGTAGGACAGTTTCAATAATTAATACATTGCATATTGTTGTCTTCATAGTGGGTTATTCATAGTACAAGGAGATTATAAGCAAGAACAAAAACTGCTTTTAAAAATAGTGTGTGGGGAGGACCCTGTAAATTGGAGCCAAGAATGGCTTATTTCTGGCTGGAAGGTGTCAGTGGCACTGAAGTCACTGAAGAGAAAACCAAAAAATAACCACAGGTAATGGTGGTGGAGTGGGGTCAGGGCCAAGCTCTCATCCCACAGGCGTCCTGCTTCTTGGTGTTCCCTGGTAGAACAGGAGGCCAGCAGGTGCTCCTCTAGCCCTGCTCACACCCTGTGCTGATTTAGGTCTTCTAAAGTGGTGGGCGGTAGAAAGTCCACACTGCTCCTGACCAACTTGGGAAACATTTCATGTAATATAAATTAAAGACAGAGGCGTATCTGATATCTTGGGTGTAACTGAGGACTGATAAGTATTGGGCTAAGTGTGGAGAGTCAGAGTGCCTGTCCCCACTCCAAATCCACTCACCCTGAGCCTTGCTCTAGGGATAATGTTTTAAGGATGCTTGGAAATAGCATAAATGGCATTGTCTTTGTCCTTTGACTATAAATGGTGTGACCATCTATGCTGGCTGCAGTGAAGGACAGATAGAACAAGGATGAGATTCTGGGCAGCAGCTAGAATGGATCCTTACTGGGCCGTGGTGGTCTGGAGAAAGTTTAAGGCCTCCATTCCAGAAAAGCAGAAATAAAAACAGTGATCAGGGACAGAGGTAGAAAGGGCGGTTTCCTTGAGATGCTTCAGCTCTGACCACATCAAGCTGCTGGACAGACATCCATAGGTACTGCTAGCAAGGAAGCAAATATTTCTGCTCAGGACAAGAGCCAGGGCTGAAGTCAGGGTAGTGGGTATGGCCTGCCTGGGGAGGGCCTTTAAGCCTTTGCCTGGCCCCACCCAGCACCAGTTCCCTGAGACTCTGGGTCTCTGGAAAGTAGGTTCCTCCTACCCATCCACAGGGCAAAACTATCTAGGTTGGTCTTTTATTTATCTGGATGGTCCCTAGCATTTGATGAGGAACCCAAACTCATAGGCTATAACTTCAGGCATCTTCAGGGACCCCATGCTTCAGCCATCAGCCTGTTACCCACTGCATGGACATCTAACCTCTGTTCTCAGCTGGCCTCAGTCCATCACCAAATTCTTGGATGTGACACTCTTCACTTGAGCCTGGGTCATGCCTACCTCTCCTCCATCCTTACTCTCCCTCTAAATCCTTCTCCCCAGAGTGGATGCCACTTTGTACCCATGGAGAACCTGGTGCTGGGGCATAGTCTCCTTCAGGCTCTCTGAGCATGACCCCATCTCCCTGTAGCTCCTGTCTTCCTCCAGATGATCCCTGTGATGTTGGCACAGAGCCCCTACAAGTTTTGGATTTGTACTTAAGATAAATTGAGAGAAATGAGGTAGTTCAGAGATGGTCCCATCTCTCTAGTCTCTTCCCCCCATATCACCCTTTTCCTTTCTGGTCACTGAAGTTCAGACACAAATCTTTGTAAAGACATATCATTTCATTCTTCTTGGATATGTGTTTATGAGTAGAATGGCTGAGTCATACAGTGGGATATGTTTAACTTTTAAATGAACTCAGGTAGTTTTACAAAGTAGTCCCATTTTAAGTTCCCTTGGGCAATGTGTGAGAGTACGAGTTGTTCCACGTATTTGCCAATGCTTGATATTGTTAATCTTCTTACATTAGAACTGAGGTCATGCCCGTTATAACAGCGAAATTAAAAAGACATAGTTGGAAAGGAGAATGACATTACGGGAAGGCAACTACCAAGGAGATTGTGTTGGGGACCGAAGAGTATTGTAGCAATCTCACTTCCATTATCGGCCCAGTGACCTTGGACAAGCAGCCAAAACTTGCTGTGGCTGTAAAGCGGGAATATAACGTTCGCATTCATTGAATTAAGTGAGGTAGAGGGCATATCTGCATATTGCCTGGCCTTAGGGGTTCTAGTAGTCTATGCAGTCTGTATGCAAATTAGGTCAAGGGGCCCCTCTTGTGGGTCTGTACAACTCTGGCCGGGATGCTGGCAGCTTCATTTTGAGGATGTTGCCCTCTAGGCAAAGAACATTGAGAAGCACACAGAGTACCCAGTTATTTTTCATGATGCTGTTTGGCCCATAACAAATACTCAGCAAAGACACTTTCAACAAACATGGTTAAATGTAAGAGGCAGCTACATGTTTCATTGTGCCTGTTCACCTCTGTCCAAAGCCCTCTCATTCTTTCACCATCTACCTCCTGGTGTCCACAAAACCACAGCCACCAAGCAAAGATCAAATTTGCCACCAGAGACTTCTTTGATGTTTGGTATCTATGTGGAATCCGAGAGAATTCTGCTTAAATTAATAGTCTGGTTCTTGGAAATAATTTCTTATTGCAGAGATGTGTTCAAGACAATAGCATTTATGGAACCTGGATTGGATTTTTGTTTGAGAGGAGCCAGAAGAAAAGCCTAGAGGACACATATTTGGGGGCCCCATGATATACGGCTAGAGGTCACAATTTACATTTGGGAGACGCTGTGGACCTGGAGATAGATTCTGAGCTCCCTAAGGTGAAAGTCTTCAGAAGTCATCACCTTTTCCTAAAATAAACTCAAGGAAGGCAACTCCTGCTCCGAGTACCCAGTCAGCAGATAAACAACTCAGTCAAACCAGGCCTTTGATCTATGTTTTTCCATCATTCGAAGGGACCTGTTTAACCTAATGAACTTTGGGCTGGTTTTCTTTAATTTTAAGAACAGAAAATGGCAACTTTGCTTAAGAAGAGGTGACACCCAGGGGTGGAGGTGGGCAGCCCTGAAAATATCCCAGGGGAGAGAGAAACGTTGCCCCTGAGCTTTCCATCCTCATCAACCTGTAGGACGCCCCCATGTGGCCAAAGCTGGTTGAAATGCAGATGACCCGTTCCCCAGACACTCCAGTGAGGTACTGGAGACATATTTCCTTCTCCAAATTCAATTTTCCAGCAAAATCAGGAATTGAACAGATGTGTATGTATGGCGAAGGCGGCCTGCAGTTTAATGCCCTCAACATTTCACGTGCTGTGAGGTAAAGGAAGGAGAAGAATTGAGGAGGGGAGGCACACCGCTAAGATCTTTCAGCTCAAAAGACTGAGGAAGATCCCCACTTCTTTGTTTGAAGTCATCAAAAATATATTCAACTGAGTTATTCTCCTTTCTCTCAGCTTTGGGCAGTGAAGGTAGGCCTTGAGAGAAGGTGACTGGCAAGTGCAGAATTCCTCTCTTCCCCTCCTCTAGGCCAGAAGGTGTCAAGGTAAGAGCTTGGCCCGGCTACGGCTAGAGGGTGACAGTGACAGCATAAATGCTCAATAGGGTGAATTGGGAAACATCAGTGTCGAGCGCCAGTCTGGAAGAAGTGACCATGCTAAGGGCTGGGCAGGGCTCTTCCCAAGGCTCCAGTTTCTGTCTCTCCTAAGAGTTCTACTATGGGCTGCTTTGCCAGAATAGAGCTGGTTTTGAAGGTGAAAGTCACCTTCCGCCACTCTCCCAGCTGCCTGCTGCCGGGGTGGGGAAGCTGGCGACATAAATCCTCCCTTATCCCTGTGCCATGTGCTCGCCTGTGCAGCTTCAGGGAAGAGGCTCCAGCAGCTGTAAATCAGCAGCCTTCCCCAGTGGCTGCCTGCCCTTCATCATGGTGCTTTACGGCGCTGACACCGGCCAGGATTTAGTGGGCCCAGCCAGGCCCAGGCTGCCTCCTCCCTTTGGAATTAAGGCCACCCATAAATCCTGGAGATTCCCATTTGCATATCCATCTGCATACATTTGCCCCTTAAATTGCCTGTCTTGAAACTCACAGAATTCAGCGTGTGTGGCTGGGACTGAGAGTTTTTGTTGTCTCAACTCCAGTTGGAAAAGGGAAACTGAGGCTGGGCAGGGTAAGGAACCTGTCCCTGGCATGAGAGAATGCAGAGACAGAGTCATGTACAGTGCCAGAAGGCTTTAGATAGAAGCAGTTTGATTTACCCAGAAGTAGATAGAGGAGTTAGAAGTTGATGAGGTACATTGGTTGGATTGGCAAGACTGGGATGGCCAGGAGGCTGCAGGAGGGGACTCTTCTGGAGAGGACAATGGAATCTTCTGGAGAGGTGCTGAGGCAAAAAGGAAAGGGTGCCAGGACCCCCAAGGACACCTGTTAGGAAGGCTCCCTGAAGGTGGAAGGGTGGATGAGTGTATGGGAGAGCTTCTGGCTACCTTGCGCCTGCGAGACCTCTGGGGTCCAAACCCAGGCACACCGCATGAGTGGGACCCTCAGCTGCACCCTTGGGACACCCCTATCACTCTGGAGTGCCCCCCATACCTGCCGAGTGAGTGAGAACTTCTGCCACATTCTTGGGACCCCCAGATCCAGCCCAAGCCCAGGCCCAGCAAGTGTGTGGGAGAGCTTCCCCTCTCCCCTATTCCCCCTTGTCCCCTTCAGACCCAGATCAGGCCTGGCATACAGCCCTGGGGTGAAGCTCTGCAGCTGCAGTCCCTACAGAAAGAGTAGGGGACAGAACCACCCAGCTAGTCCAGGAGCAGAACATCTTGCCAGAGGAGC
>NDGN011121774.1:0-14785 GCA_002564285.1 Tympanoctomys barrerae | reverse complement strand
ATTGAACTCAGATCCTTGCGTTTGCCAGTCAAGCGCTTATCCTACTGAGCCATCTCCCTGGCAAAACCCACAGCCTTTGAACTGGGTCCTATCACAAGGCCTCTCTGAGAGAGGGGCTCGCTAAATTGCCCAGGCTGGGCTTGAACTCAGGATCACCCATTTTTTCCCTTTTTCCTTTGTAATTTGGCTGAGGTTACACCAAATCGCCTCCCTTGCAAGGGCTCCAATCTGGCCACTGTACCTGGATGGGGTCCTGCACCCAGCCCTGGTGCACATGAGCGAGTGCGCACTGCATGCGCTCGCACAAGCCCGGGGCAATAGCCAGGGCAAGCACAGAGCCTTGTGAGTCTCCAGAAACCCACCGGCAGGCACTCGCCGCCTGCGCGCTGCAGCTACAGGCTAAACCCATGCTGCTGGTCTGGGCTTCCTGCTGTCTATGTGCAAACTCCGCATGCCCGCGGCAGAAAGACCTTGGGGGGGGGCAGCGCATGCGCAGTGGGCACAGAGGGCCGCTAGGTCCGCGGTGTGGATCACAGACCACGCCTGACACTTCCAGGCAGTGCGCTCCTGAGGCTCCCCAACCCTGGGGCTGCCACAGTCCCATCCACTCAGGAAAACCAAAAAACTTTCCCAAAGCCTCACTCCCCACCTCCAATACTGGATTTGATCCCAGGGCCTACATCCCTATAATTAATTGACAGGGTCTCACTAAGTCACTAAATTGCCCAGGCTGGGCTGGAACCTGTGACCCTCCTGCCTCAGCCTCCCAGCAAACTGGGATGACAAGCATGTGCCACCACACCCAGTTGCCCTGGCTATTTCCTGAGTCCAGGAACTCAGTCTGGCCCTTCCAGCCTCCAAGGAGGGGCCCCACTGGGCAAGAGTGCCCTCGGTCTGCAGGTCCCACCCCTTGCCCTTTCCAGCCTCCTCAGGCTGGTGGCTCTGGATACTGGGCATCCCAGGCACCTGAGGCAAGGAAGGGAGCCGGGCAGGGTACCCTGGGGCTGCTCAGCAGGGGGGGCATGGTCCCAGGGAGCCAGGCCCCTAGAAGCACCATGTGACACTGAAGGCTAAGAAGGTCTCCAAACCTCCACCTCCCTCTTAGATGGGGCTCAAAAGAAAAAAAGCAACGATGACAGCAGCCCAGGTTGGGTCGGTCAGGATAGAGGCTGAGGGGCGGCAGCCGGCAGACGCGTTACCCTGTTGTCCGCCAATTCCCGGAGCAGCCGCTCCGCCTGCGCCTTCTCCAGTAGCAGGCTCTGCTCCAGCTCCCCAATGCGCGCATGCTCCAGCTGCGTCTGGGTCTGCTCCGCCCACGGACCGGGCAGGGGGCGTGGGGAGGGGCACGGGGAAGAGAGGGCCGGAGGCGGAAAGAGGGAAAGGGAGAGAGAAAGAGGAGGCGTCATCTTCAGTATAAAGACCAGAAAGGAGAGCAGAGCGACAAGCAGAATTGCTCAGGAAAGAGAGGAGGCTGGGGTCGGTGCGTGGAAGGCAGAGGAGGCTGCGGGGACCCCGAACAGCTCCCGCTGGGGTGGCAATGGGCACCCCATCTCCCCCTCCACCCCCAGGCCAGGCATCCTCCTGCAGCCCCTGGGCAGCCTGAGTGCATAGTAGACACAGGCCTGGGCCTTGGGGGGGTGTGGGTGGATAAAGTGATACCCCAACTCCTGGCCAAACAGGCATGCGCTGGACAGGAAAAACCCAGGAAGGAAAGATTTTCAAAAAGAAACCCAGGCCTGGTCCGAGCTGGGCCCACAGCTGCCCACCCACCCTGGGCCCTGCAGAGGCTGCTTGGCCTGTGGCAAGCACAAGGGCACTTTTGTCCCCACGTCACAACGCCTCCTTCATCGCTAACAAAGCCCCCCATTCTCAGGGTGTTGAGCTGGCATCTGCCCTCGAGGGAGGAGGCAGACGAGGACTCTGACCAGGCACCCCCAGCTTGGAAAACAGGGTCATCTTGGACAGAGGTGGGCCACACTGTAAAACAAACCCCAGTCCCTCGTGGATGTGGTAAGCTGAGGCACATAACCCTGTACCCCTGGATTCCACCAACAGCAGATTGAAAATGTTAAAAGAAAATTGTGCCTGCTGAGCAGGGCTGGGCCTCTGTCCTTATTGTTATCCCTAAAGAGTAGTGTGAAGTTGTCTACCCAGGGTCTGTACATCCCAAGGATGGGGGCGGGCATGGGTCACAGAACCAATTCCTCAAACTCCAAGGGTCAGAGACAATGGCACTACAGGCCCCCTTTTCATTCCCATGGGGTCTGCCCCTTACAGCAGCACAAGGCAACTGACTGCCTGGGGACACCAGTCAGGTAACAGAGGTTTGAGGGGTGTGTGTGTGTGTGTGTGTGTGTGTGTGTGTGTATTGGGGACTGGCCCAGGGCCTTGTGTCCGCCAGGCCAGTGCTCTACCACTGAGCTACAGCCCCAGCCCTCTGAAAAAATGTCTTGAGACAGGGTCTCACTAAATGCTCTAGGCTGGCCGTGATCTTCCTGCCTCAGCCTCCCAATTACCTGGGATTACAGGCATGTGCCACCACACCTGGCTCGGCGGCTAGTGTTTGTGTTTTGTTTTCTTGAGAGAGGTCTTGCTAAGTTGCCCAGGCTGGCCATGAACTGTTATCCTCCTGCCTCAGCCTCCAGTAGCTGGGATCGTGGGCATGGACCACTGTGCTCAGTGCAAGGGCTTGCTTATTTTTACTTAACTAATTTGTTTTGGGATTTTTGAGACAGGGTCCAGGCTGGCCTCAGACTGCTGGCAATCCTCCTGCCGCAGCCTCCAGAGTGCTGAAATTATTGGTGTGTGCCACCATGTCCAGGTGGGGCTTGTTTTACTAACGACAGGAGTGTCTTCAAGATGCTGGACAGACGCATCACACACCCCTAGGTTTCCCTGAGGCTTTAGCACTTTCAGCCAGTCCTCAACAAATAGTTGATTCTGGTTCATAAAATAGGTTTGTCCTGGTAAAATGGGTTTCCCTGTATTAATGAAGGATCGAGGTGGCTCTATGCAGGTAACAGCACACAAAGCCAAGGTGACTGGGTCTGCAGATGTCCTAAGGTGGGGAAAAGTGGCCCACAAAGCGTGTTCTTAAAGGAGCCATCCACCCCATGAGGGGGGAGAAGGACCAGCAGGTACAAAGACCAGCTGAGGTAGGACACGTATTGGGGAGGAAACCCCAATGTCTGCCGCGTCACAAATAAGCAGCAGGGATGGGTGTGAGCCAGGGCTGGACAGAGTGGGGTCTGGGTCCTCCGGGCCACCGTCCAGGGCCTGACAGTTACTGAGTCACAGCACTGCTGATGGGAACTGGGAAAGGAACTGGCCAGACTGGATTTACTTTTTCATCTTTCTCTCCCTTCTCTTCTTCCCTTTCTTCCTGTGGTACTGGGAATTGAACCCAGAACCTTTGCACTGAGCTACACCCCCAGGCTTTTGTATTTTTTGAGACAAGGTGTTGCTACATTGCTAAGTTGCCTGGGCTGGGCTTAAACTTTCCATCTCCTGTTGCTTCAGCATCCCAGAGTGACAGGCGAGCATTAGCACACCTGGCTTTCACTTACGTTTCTAAAAAGCTCTGGTCACAGGACACCTGGGGCTGAAGGGGAGCTGTCACCTCTGTGGTGGGCTGGGCCAAGATCAGCCCCAAGCTGACAATACTATGTATTTATGAAGCTATTTTTCAAGACTGCTCTGCACCAGGGATATAGTTCACCGGCATAAACACCTGCCTGGCAAGCGCAAAGTCCTGAGTTTAATCCCTGGTACTGCAAAAACAAAAAACTGTTCTGGCACCAGTGTGGGCAATAAAACCCTGAGGAATGAAGAGGGAGGGAGCACCAGGCAGGGGCTGCCAGAGTGCTCATGGAGGTGGCCATGGCAATGGAGATTGCTTTGGAGCTGAGATCAAGAGGTTTTTTGATGAGGGCGTGGGGGACAGGAGTCCTAGCTGTGGGGAACTGTGAGTCATGGGACCAGCTCCTCAGAAGGGAGCAAGAAGGAATGAATGAAGGGTGAGAGATGGGGAGACCTTGACATCTGGCCTGGACAGGTTGTGTCGGGGACACCACAGTGCGCTCAGCGGCACTCCAAGGCCACTGGAGATCTTTTCAGAAGCCAGGACAGAGGCAAGGGACAGATCTTCCCTCAGATTCTACAAGAAGCCAGCCTTGTTTGGCAACATCTTGATTTCAGACTCTGACATCTAGAACGGTGATAACAGAAATGCATGTTGTTTTCAGCCACTCACCACGGTGGGATCGGGGGTGGCTCTGTCATCTGCGAGGCCCACCAAGGACACTGGAAACCAGTCTGATTGCATGCTCGCCAAGCAAGGGTGGAAGAGGCTACAAGGCCCAGCACTCAGAGGCCAGGAAGTGAGTGGCGCCAGCCCAGGAGGCTGAGAAGGTGGGATGGGGGATGGGAGGACGGTTAAGAACTTGTGCTGTGATAAAGATTATCAAGAGATGGGATAGTATAGCCCAAGGGGCCCAGGAAGTCATGGAGCGGTTCTGCTCTATAATTTTGACTTTTAAGATGGGTGGGGAGAAGCGGGACCTGGGGCCAATTTGCTTCCAGGTTACCAAGAATAAGGTCTCAATTAGGTTTGTACAATAAAAAATAGCCTTTCAGGATAAACTAGCAGTCTGTCACTGTCTGTCCCGCCTCCTGCCTCCCCTGGTCAGACCTGATTGGTCAGGTGTGGACACCTGATCCAGAATCAGCCAGGCCATTGGCTAGCCCAAAACCAATCAGATTCTCTCCTGAAGATAACTGGTAAGGGATGGGCGATGGTGACCAGGCAACCTGGAGAAGGGAGTTGCAAGTGCCGAGAGGAGATACAGTGAAAGACAGGCAGGGAGACCTGGAGTCATAGACAAGGCAGAGGCAGGAGGGAGGGAACGAGGTGAGCTGGGCTCCTGGAGCTGTTGCTGAATCCCCTGTCTTGGGGAGCTGTGAATTTCCCTGCAGCTGCTAAGCAATGCTCGTGGTGTACAGGCGCTGGCGGGAGGGTATGGTTCTGGCAACTACAGGTGCCATTCTGGAAGTCCACCCGGCCCCTGCAGGAGGACAGCTGCCCATCAGAAAGCCCCGCAGACAAAACCACATGATCTGTCTCTTTGCCTGTGAGAGGCACGTAAGTCAGAAGAGCCTGCACCAGGCTGAGGTCCTGCATGTGACATTCTGGCATCAGCACCTGCTCCAGTCTGGGAGGAAGCAGCAAGCATGACCTTGGGCAGTTCCACCTCCCTCCCCGGGAGGCCTCCAAGAGACAGGATACCCACTGGCAGAAAACTGGCTCTCACGGTGGCAGAAACTGTGGATTCTGATCTGAGCCCAGAAATGATCTACTGCAGTGACCCCCCAGAGGCAATCACCAGGGTGCTTGGCAGAAATGCAGACTCCTGGGTCCCACCCAGGTCTGCTGAGCTGGAGCTGCTAAGGCTCAACACCCTCCTTTTACATACAAGAAAACTGAGGTCAGAGGAGGAGCAGAAGCTGTCCAAGGCCTCTTGGGCCCAGAACCAGAGTGTGGGGCCCACAGACCTTGCTGTTCTCCACCCTGTCGAAACCTTGGGGCATCCTTGACCTGTGGCATCTCCACAGGAAGGTGTCCTGTGGTCTCTGCATAGTTGGGGGCTGTTTTAAGAACCACTGGGGCTGCCCATCCCCTTGGCTAGAAGGGTGCTCACTGTGCCAGCCCCATGTATGTGGTGACAGAACTCAGTGGCTCCAGCATGATGCAATCTGTGGCTGGCTCAGGGGCCAGGAGATCCAGCCCCGGGTCTCTGAGGCTGTGAGCTGGCCCAGGACTTGGGTGAGTCTCATCTTCCTGAGCCTCAGCTGTCCCATCCACACACTCTGTGACTCTCCCAGCTACTCCCAACCACATTAGACTTGGAGAACAAGTGCAGAAAAGCCCACGGGACAGCGTAATAGGCAGGAGGCACAGAGCTCCCAGTGACTGTGTCCCCCAAGGCAGCACTGTGTCCTCACTGCCCCAGCTCCATCCTGTTCCCTCCCTAGTCCCTGACACAGGGCCCTCTGTACTCCGGAGCAAGGCCATCCACCTGTGACAACTGTTGGTCCCTTGGCCTCTCTCCCATACTCCCAAGGTGTGACCTTTGATCCCAGAGTGACTGCCTGGGCTTCATGGCCACGTGCCTGGCAAGGGGGCCTGGGATACAGCCCGAGCCCCACCCACGGTTACCTCCAGGTCTCCCTTGGTGATGGACTCTTCCTCCACGCGGAACTGCAGGTCCTCCACCTTCCTGCAGGGGAGAAAGGGTTGAGTGCGAACTCAGGCCCTGGAGGTAGCCATGCAGAGGGGCCTGGCCCAGCAGAGCAGGACCCACATGGAATCCTATGACTGAAAGCTCAGGGCCTTTTGGAAGCCTGTAGACCTCCCAACTTCCCACCCACTCTGAACATGATCCTCCTCTTCCCCAGGACCTAGGGAATAAGGGACAGTGGCTTGGGGACAGAAGCACTGGACTAACACAAAGACACTTTTTTTTTTTTTTTTTTTTTGGCCTTTTTGAGACAGGGTCTTGCTATATACTTCAGGCTGGTCTTGAGCTCACTTTGTAGCCCAGACTGATCTCGAACTCACAACGATCCTCCTTCCACAGCCTCCTGAGGTTACAGGCATGTGCTGGGGTTACAGGCATGCACCATCATGCCTGGCTTCAAGACCCATTTCCAAAGCTGCTCTCTCTGGGACCTCCTGACAGCTTGCAGCACAGCCATGAGGCAATGCTCAGAAAGGCCAGCAGCCTGTCCAAGGTCCCACAGCAAGTCCAGCGTGGTGAGTGGCACCTGCACCCCGGCCCTTCCTGAACACAGCTCCCATGATGTCGTAGAGTACTGCTTGTCTGCAGTGGCTGCGTCACCATGGAAACCAGATGTGTGGGCTCAGGCGGATATAAATAAGCCCCATGTCCCAGAGAGGGACAAAAACATTTGCCTCTAGAGCACTGCAAACAGACCGAAGCAGGGTGCCAGGAGGGGCTGCACCAGGCAGGGGTTGCGCCAGTGGCAGGGAGGGGAAGGACACCAGAAGCTTCGTGTGCTCCCAGGGTACAGGAGGCAGTCCCCCAGGTCAGGCCAGGATGTTCCAACCCCAGGAACCCTGAGGTAGCTGGGGCTCTGGGGAAGTTCCCCCCACAGCACTTTTCTGTGGGCTTCTCGGGTCCCTGACTTGGCCAGGAGCTTCCATGAGGCATGAGGGAGAAGCAGCCTCAGAAACACCTATGGACACAGCCTCAGCTCCCCACTGCGGCGGGCAGATGCGCCAGCGGCCCTAGCCAGTTCCTTCCCTGAGATGGGTCTTGGTTTCTCCTCTGTGACCATGACAACGATGGCAGCGCCTGCCCCAACCAATGACTGGACTGGGGGAAGCACTGGAGCAGAGCCACTTCAGGCATGTGAGGGGGAATGGAGCCCCACATAGGCTGAGTGCTCCTTGCGGGGGGCCGTTCAGGGCTGCTCTTGGCTGGAACTGGCACACATGCAGGTGGGGACACTGGGCCTCACATGCATGGCTCCTCATGTTCTGCTCGGTGTGCCACTGGCCAGGCTGGAGACAGCTCTGAGTCTGTCTGTCTTTCTTTCTTTCTTCCTTTCTTTCTTTCTAATGCATTGGGTACAGGGTCTCGCTATGCAACTTGGAATTATAGTGATCCTCCTTCACTCTTATTTTTTTCTTGCTATACTGGGGACTGAACCCAGGGCCTTCACAATGAGCTGCATCCCCAGCCTTTCTTTGAAACAAGGTCTCGCCAAACTGCTAAACTGCCCAGGCTGAGCTTCAATTTGACAACTTCCTACCTCAGCCTCCCAGAGTGCTGGGGTTCCCAAAGAGCACCACCACGCCCAGCTCATCATCATGGGAATCCTCCCAACTGCTTGGAAGGAGGGGACCTGCCTGCCACCACTTGGCTGCTCAGAGACCAAGGCCCACAGATCAGTCACAGTCCACAGAGACATAGACAGTAAAGGAGCAGATGAAGGCCTGGGACGGGACTGTGTATTCCCAGGCCCAAGGCTCCGCACGCACCTGCGTTCCTCCTCCAGCTGGTTGGATAAATCCACCTTCTCCTTGCGCACGCTGTCCACCAGCAGCCGTGCCCGCTGCAGCTTTTCCTCCGCCTCTGCAACATACTGGGCCCCAAAGGGCCGTGGCGGGGTCATGCAAGGGCGAGGCCAGGCAGCCCCCCACTGGGCATGGACAGTGGGCCTCACCCAGGGAACTCAAGAGCCACCCCACCTCTGCTGTTGCTACTGCCTTCAATCTAAGGGTTGCTGCTGTCCAGGGGTAGGTCCTCTTACCGCATGCTTGTGAGTCTGGCTTGAGACAGGTTTTTTTTTTTGTACTGGGGGTTGAACCCAGGGCTTCTGCATTGAACTACATTCCTGCCCTTTTTTTTTTTTATGGGACAAAGTCTTGCCATGGGCTGAGCTCAAACTCTCATCCTCCTGCCTCAGCCTCCCACGGTGCTGGGATTCTGGGCATGGGGTACCCACAAGCCACATGCACATCTACGCACAGGAAGGGCTTGGAGGGAGATGCGCGAGTGCTGTCGGCGTCCTCCACACGCCGGGACCCCTCTCACGGCTGTGCAGGGTGTAGGCCCCGCTGCTGCCCACCTGCTCGTGCTGCGCCTTGAGCAGTGCGATCTCCTTCTCCACCTCACAGATGTGGCTGGTGGCCTTGGCCACCTCAGCCCGCTCCAGGTCGCGCTCAGCCAGCAGCTGCTCGATGTGCTGCTGCTTCTCCTTCAGTGCCTCCTGCAGGGCCGTGGTGCCCGAGATCTTGCGGGCGTAGCGCGAGGACGTCTCTGTGAGCTGCAGGGAGGGCGTGGCCAGTGGTCAGGGGTCTGAGGCCACAGGGACCCAACAGATGGCCTCAACCCCTGCTGGCTGCCACTGGCGTCATCACTGCACTGGCCTTGCCAACCCAGCCCCACAGAAATGCTGACACATGTGACTTGGGGCTCCTCCCCTGCCTACCCGGCTAGCCCCTCTGAACATCTGCCCTGCATCTCCACTGCCCTCCCAAATGCCCCAGAAGGGCGCAGCTGCCAGGTTGGCGACCTAAAAGCAGCAACAGATATCACAGGACCATCCTTCCTCCGAAAATGGCCTGGGCTAGAGCAAGCCACAGCCCCCAGCACCACACTTACCAGGCCACTGCGGCTGGGCCGGCCACCCACCGAGGAGGCCACGGAGCTGACCGAGCTGATGGAGGAGCTGCTGGGACTGTGGGTGAGCGCAGAGATGCCCATGGCCATGCGCTTGGTCTTCTTGGCCTTGGCCGGGCTGGTAGACGGGAATCCAATGCGGATCACCTTGTGGATGGGCGCGAAGAGACCAAACTTGGGCGGGCACTGGAAGTACCTGGGGACAGGCGCAGCTGCTGTCATGGCCCAAGGAGAGGAGCATGGGACCTGCTGGAACCCCACTGCTCACACCCAGTCCAGCAGGCTGGAGCCTCCGAAGGGCGGGATACCTAGAAGCGGGACACCTGAGTCCCTCTGTGAAACCTGTTGCGAGTTGGGAAGTTGGCAACATGGACTGATAACTCCATGTGCCATCTAAAGTCCTGTTTTATTTTTTGAGACAGGGTCTCTCCTAAGTTTCCCAGGCTGGCCTTGAACTTGAGATCCTCCCGCCTCAGCCTCCTGGTGACAGGCTGTGGCTACAGGTGGTGCCACCTTTCTTGGCTCTGCCTGCCCCACTCAGCCATATGGGCGGGAAGGGACCACAGGGACAGGTGATGCTGCTAGCACTTGCCTGCCACCATGTGGCCTTTGGCCACTCTGGCCTGTCTCTCCTTGGTCTCCTCACATGACAATCCCTCCATCCATCCCTGCAGGCGGCCACCAGAGGGGGCCAGGCCCTGCAAAGCCCTTGCACAGCTGCCCAGAAGCCACCTACCTGGTGCCTGCCACTGCCCCATCGTTCTTCCCCAGGGGCTCATCCAGCTCCACACCGCACCACTCGCCCTTTGCGAAGTCCGTCTCTCCCACGTACCGTACCACGCCAGTTTTTGTGCCACCCACCTGTTGGCACACGGAGGGGAAAAGGAGGTAGGCACCTGGGTGATCTGAGAGTCCATCTGCCCCTTCCAGTATGCACAGAACAGGGGACTGGGAGGAGGGGACAGCTGGGAGGGACATGGGGTGGAGCACCTATGCACCTCACTCTATTGTGCAGGCAGATCTCTGCCCCTTTGGCACTGTGTGAGCTTGGGCAGGTGGGCTAACCTCTCTCAAGCCGAGGCACCTGCACCTGTGGAAAGAACCTTCCTGACAATTCCGCACTGGGTGGGCAGGGGCTGGTTTATCCTGACACCTCCCTGAGCGTTCTCTCTCAAAGATTTCAGTGGTGGTTTCCAGGGGCTGGCGGGGAAGAAGAAATGGGCAGCTACTGTGTAATGGGTCCAGATTTCAGATTTTCAAGATGACAGTTCTGGAGATCTAAAAATGGCTAAGAAGGTTCTGTTATTATTTTAGTCATAATTAAAAAAAAAAAGAATCTCTAAGGGTAGGACAATAAAATGTGTGAATACAACCATAAAAATAGCTTCAAAAATTTAAATCCAAGTTATGCATATACATAGATTAAAGTGTCAAATTCTTGGAAAAGCTTCAAAAGACCAGAAGTTTCTCTGCTGTCCCTGTACACAAACACTTTCAACGTTTTAAGTGGAACTGTCAGTGTTTATGTGCATCTCTAAATAGTATGCGGCGCGGCTACTTTTTTCTCCCTGGTACTGGGGGTTGAACCCAGGTCCTTCACACAGAGCAGCACCCCCAGCCTGTTTTTACTGAGGCAAGGTTGTTGCAATTACTCAGTTATCCAGGCTCCACTTGACCTTGAGATCCTCCTGCCTCAGCCTCCCAGTGGGGAGTGCTGGGGTGACAGGGGTGCACCTGCCTGGCCCACAGTGCTTCCTCTGTACCAGGTTCTGTGGTTTCATGACAGAGGCCTCTGCCTTTCCTTCCCTGTTCTCTCCTCAGCACCCACCTGGACAGGAGTCAGACCCGCTGGACACACCTCTGCTCTCCTTCCCCTTCCTGTGCCATCTGCCTTCACTCCACTTTCTTCTAGATTTCCTGAACCAAGTCTTCCAATGCTTCTGCAGTTTCCTGTTCCTGAGACTACATTTTCCACAGCTTTTTGGCTCCATGAATATTCACATCCGAATGAATGTCCCTATCCCTATATTTGGCAGCGCTTTGTTCATATTCATGTCTTGACACCAGCTCTGACTGCTCGGAGGAATGGCCGTCTTCCTGAGAAGGCTCTCCAGCCTGGCCTGGCGGGGAAGGGCCAGGCCACCAGCAGGCAAGCGTGACCCTTTCTCCCCGTCTGAGACTTCCAGGAAGCCACCAAGACCTCGCCCACATAGCACTGGGCTTGGCCCTTCTGGTCTTGTTTTATTTTTGCTTAATGGGACCGGGGATTGAACCCAGGGCCCTCACACGGAGCTGCCTCCACGTCCCAGCCCTTTACTTTTTAATTTTGCAGCAGGGTCTCACTACATCATTCAGTGGCCCAGGCTGAGCTGGATCTTGCAAGCCTCCTGCCTCAGTCCCTTGAGAGCTAGGATTCCAGGCAGATAAGAAAGAAGTCTTTAGGATCCAGCAGGTCTGGTACCCTAATAAGAAGAAAGGACGAGGAGGACAGAAGCAGATTCACAACATAGCTGTTAGGCTGAGACAGCCACTGTGCAGCTAAGGAAAGCTCAGGGCCGGTTCTCCCCGGCGCCTTTGAGGGTCACTACAGACCTCCAGCCTCCAGGCTGCAGGAGGGCAATTTCTGGCCTGTTAAGCCTCCCAGGGTGTGAGTGGCACTTGCCTCAGACCAAGAGCCTTGCTACATGGAAGGTAGGAGAGGTCTGGGCTAGAGATGGCTGGGGTGGGTATGCTGCCCAAGGTTGGTTCCTCAGTCAGACAAGGCAGGCGTTCTGAGCGTGGTGGTGCACAGCTGTCACCCCTAGGAGGCTGAGGCACCAGTGCAGAAAATTTGAGCCCAGCCCAGAAAACAGCAAGACCCTGTCTCACAAAAAAAAAGGTAAAGCAAAGCTGGGATGCTGCTCAGTGCAGAAGCCTAGTGTTTAATCCTCAATAATGGGGGTGGGGGGAATCCTGTTTTATGTCTGGGGCTTATATCAGAAAGGTTAAGAGGTTTGCCCAGGGCACGCAGCAACTGTCTCCAAGGCTGATGTGAACTGCCTGCCTGGTCACTCACTGCCTGGTGCCAGTGAGGACCAAGTACTCCTGTCCTCTCCCGGCCCCCACCTTCCACCCCACACCCCACCCCACTCACCAGCACACGGTCTCCCAGGCGCAGGTCCTTGTCACCCCGCTTCACAGAGCCGCTGTCGGAGAGGTTTGAGCCCGACTCATTGCCGGTCTTCACGGCGCTGCCGAGCACGCTGTCCCGCAGCGGGAGGACGCGGCTGGCCAGTGGGGGCGTAGCTGTGCCCGAGTGTAGCGACAGGTTCTGGGCCGTGAGGGACTCCACCGAGTGGGTGTCACTGCCCGAGCCCTCGGCTGCCGGCTGCCGGGTGAGCTTGGACGGCCGCGTGAAGATGCCCTGCAGCGCCGGGCACTCGAAGTAGCGCACGCCGCCCACCGCGCCATCGTTCTTGCCCACTGGCTCATCCAGTACCACCCCGGCCCACTGGCCCGGCGCGAACTGTGTCTCGCCCAGATACTGCACCACGCCTGGCTTCACACCGTTCACCCACACACGCTCTCCGACCACAAAGTCGCCCAGGAAGTCATCGCCCACCTCGGCCGCTTTCGGGCCTGGCTTCTCGGGGGCGGCGGAGGTGGCGGTGGCCGTGGAGGACGGGGAGCCCGATGCCTGCTTGTGCAGGGGGGAACCTGTGAACCAGGAAGGGCTGCGGTTAGTGCCTGCCCGGGAACCGAGGGCATAGCCTGGGCTGGACAGATGAGGAAACTGAGGCAAGGGCGGTGTTGCCTCACTCCTCCAGCCCCTAGCAAGCTCAGGAACAGCTCCATCGTGGAGCAAGTACGTGAACCTCCAGGTCACAGAGCCCAGGGCAGAGCCAGCATGGTGGGGCACACACCTGTCCCCCAGCTCTCTTGGAAGCTGAGATAGAGGACTAGGAGCGGAAGCTCAGCCTGGTCAAGTCAGCCACACCCTGTCTCAAATTTTAAAATGACCAAGGCTGGGAATGCAGTTCAGCACATTCAACGCTCTGAAGGTTCCAGGTTCAATGCTCTGAGCACATGCACAACCTTGGGGCCCCCTGGGTGGAACCCGGAGCCCCGGGATCCACAAAAGGGCGTGACCTGTTCTGGTCACCAGAAGAGAAGGCGGCCATGGACGCCTAGGAGAAAGAGGCAGGAGGCCCCGCCCACCGTCCCAGTCCCTGGAGGGGCGGAGGCAGGAGACTCTTAAGCCTGCACTGGAGCGAGGGGTCCTCTAACCGCAGCCCCCAGCAGGAAGGAGCCCAAGGCTCAGAGGTAGGGTCTCCCTAAGGGGGCTGCTGTCCAGAACTTGGCTTCAGCGAGCTGCAGATGCAGGACAGGAGGCGGCTTGCTCAAGGGCACTAACTGCAGAGCTGCTGCTCTCGTGAGTGTGGGGCCCCCCACTGCGCTCGAGCTGCCCAGGTACCAGTCTTTGCCCCCAGCCTATGTCATCTCCCTCCCTCCTGCCAGCCGAGCATGTGGCAGAGAATCCTCTGCTGCAGAGGCCAACATGTCCTGGCAGGGGCAGTGTAGCGTCCCCTTATAACCGCAGTTTCCAGGCCTATGCCGGAGCTGCCCCGTGGAGCACCAGCAGCCCCTGGCCCTGGCCTGGCTGGCTGCTCTCCTGGGGACTCCCCCAGGCAATTGCCTGTATCCCAGGACACGGGCGGTCAGGACAGAGGCCTGTGGAGGGCCAGCGCTGCCTCCCACTTGGAAGCCAGATGGGGCCGGGAACCTGCGCCACCTCAGGACACTAGCCACGTACTCAGGCCCTGTGTTAGGTGCACACTTGAAGGAGCTAACTGGACTCTATGGTACCCATCTTACAGATGAGAAAGCGAGGCTGAGATAACAGGTGCTTTGTCCAGCTCCATGGGAGGAGACGAGGGACAGGGCCCAACTGTGGCCAAGGCCCCTTTCCTGTAGAAGTTACTTTCACTCCTCCACCTTAAACTCATGTGACAGTCACCCTGAGACCCGAACTCCCTGAAAGGATCATTCCCAGAAGCAAGTGTACAGTTCCCCACAGCAGGGGATGGTCTAACCCTGAGACCCTAAAAGACCAGGGTCACAGAAGCTGAGCAAAGGTGCCCATGGCCCCCAACTGCACCCCACCTCCAGGCATTCACAACTGATGAAATTACTTAACACCCCAGGCCTGTGTCCCCATCAGTGCTTCTGTCACAGAGCTGTCCTGGAAAAGCACAGCACCTGGCCTGTCCCAGTGGACAGTAAACCTGTGCCACCATTTTGATGACTTTTTTTTTTTTTTTTAATTTTAGGGAAGGGTCTACAGGTCTTACTGCTAGATCAGACTGATAATGATCTGCCTGTTTACAGCCTCGCCCAGTCTTAATTGCCACCCAATGGTGTCTCAGCAGGCTCCGCACACCCCAGGGGTGGGGCCTGGCACAGCAGGCCCCGGACCCCCACCCCTGCACCTGCTTACAGGTGCTTTAAGGCTGACCTATTTGGCTGGCCCTTTTTTCTTTTGGCGGAACCAGGGATTGAACTCAGGCCCTTGCACTTGCCAGGGAAGCGCTTATTCCACT
>NDGN011121750.1:0-17407 GCA_002564285.1 Tympanoctomys barrerae | reverse complement strand
TGCTAACCTTTTAAACAATGGAGATTTCTTCTGCTTTAATTTTGCTGGCCCTTCCTTTCTGGGGTAACTGAAAAGTTTTCAAATGGACTTTTTGTTCCTGGTATTTAGTACAAATGTGGCTAAAAGCAGCAAGAATATCCATACTACAGCCTGAACATTAGACTCGTTGAAATATCCACTATGCCCTTAATCTCAGTTTCCCACAAAGTCTCAAAACAGAAATAAAATGTTCACTTTTTATTTTCTCTGCTGGAGCACAAAATGTATGGCTTGGTGTCCAAAGGTCAATGGAGCTTTTCTTCCCAAACAAAACCTCCTGAGCCTGGTCTTTTTTGTCTGCTCCTCTGCAGCTTGCTGCTCTCCTTCATTCCCACCAGAATTTCCTATGGCTTAAAGCATTCTAGGGCTGCTTTTCCAGTTAGCATCTCCAAACCTTTCCAGATTCTTCCAGGAAAGCAATTCTAAGGGCTTCTGAACCAGATGCTGAGGAAGCAGATGCTGCAGAAGCAGCCCTACGGCTCAAAGAGCGACCAATCATACCACAGTCTCATTTCTATGTGTCATAATCTGTTTCCATTACCTTTCCATCACTGGGACTTCACAGCTGCAACTTGAAGGAGGAAAGGCTGATTTGGGCTCATAGTTCATAGAGGTTTCAGTTCATAGTTCACTGGCTCTGGAAAGGAGAGCACAAGAGAGGAGACTGCCAGAGAAGAGCCAATCACCTGATAAGAAACAGGAAACGGAGTGGCAAGGGACCCTTTAGGCAAGGAGCTGCACCTTCCTGTCTAGATTACACCCTGAACTGGACTGCACCTTCTGACCATGGCCTGCCTCCTAGCATCACAGTCAGCTATACGTGCCGCCATAAAGCGATCACTTTTTGGAAGTCCCACCTTTGTGTTTATAGGGACTTGGAGGAAAACGCAGTTGAAAGTCTCAACAGGAGAGGGTGGACTAGTTTAAAAGGGAAGGAAAAAGAAACCTTAAATAAAAAGCTACTCCAGAAAATTCAAAGCAAAGGCTAGAAGGAAATATACTTATTCATTATTTAGATCATGGGGAGCAGAGGGCAAGGCTTAACCAAATCAGGGTGAAGAAAGGGGGGTAAGTATTTCATCTGTCTCCCAGATGGACACGTTAATATTAATATCTTATTCAGGAAATTCTATTTCTCTCTTGTAAAATAGATCTTTAGCTATTTTAAAATCTTGATTTTATGCCATTTGGAGGCATGTTTGAAAGAAAATGAAATGGGGATATGAAAGATAAGCCTTCCATATTTACCTTAATGCACTGAGAAAATATTTATATTTTTCTCAAAACAATAAACCAGGACCAGCTGTACACTTTAAAATAAAACCGAAAATTGAGAGACCAGCACAAAAATCCTCCCAGGTTGTGGTGTGCAGCCAATCTTGCAGAAGGGCCCTCTAAACGCAGGGACTACGTGGTGAGCAACTTACATGTTGGGGAAGCCAATCTTGCTTTTAAGTCTTCATTTTTAAGCAAAACTTTCAAAACAATGAAAGATTTTAGTAAAATTAAGCATGTTGCCTTAGATCACTTATTGTACATCTGAATAGGTAGAATACTCAATCTTTGGAGACAAATAAATTTAAATTTTATCTCTTGTTATCTAATAACTTTGTCACCATGGGAAATTGGCTTTCTCTGTGCTTTGAGAAAAGGCAATTAATGCCACCTGCCTTGTAGGATTTGCAGAGGATTAAATAGAGTAACATACATGAAACATCAGAAGAGTTTCTAAGGGCTGGCCAAATAGTTCAGTGGATTAAAGCACCTGCAAGCAGGTGCAAGGGCAGGGGGTTCAATCCCTGGGCCTGCAGTGCCAGCCCCACCCCAAGGGCGCTCTGAGAGGTCAACTGAGACTGGGCGTAATTGTCCCTGGCTGTAATCTCAGGTCTTGGGAGGCTGTACAACAGATGGATCACTACAAGACCGATATAGTAGTGAGACCCTGAATACCCTGTAGTCCATTCCCTAAAATTAAAAAAAAAAACCATAAAGAAAGAAAGTGACAAGTTTCTATTCCATACTTTGGATTATTTAAACATTAGCTATTGCTTTATTAATTATGAGAAGAATATTCTATAGTTTTGTGATGTTCCTGTCATTTCACAACCAAGTAGTAAGAGAAAATGAGTGGCTCACTGGTACAGAATTTAAACTGCCACTCTGTAGCATGAAAGTAAACTCTACTCATTTCTTCATTCTGCCAACATGTTTGTCTGTTATGTGTAAGATACAAGTTCTTCAAGACTAAATTCTAAAAAGCTTATGTGTAATCACAATGTAATATAGTGTAAGAACTCCTAGTTCTCTATAATATCAGCTTATGTAAGCCATACTATGAGAGGTCCACATAGTTCAGGACAGAAGGGAATGAAAAAGTCTAACTGGATCGATTAGGAAATTAATCATTGAAGAGGTGATGTATGGGTTGGGCCTCAGAAGCAGTGGGTAGAATTTCAATGGAGGAATATCACCAGAGAATATTACAGAGAGTGCAGGATGAACAAAAACAGTAGAAAATATGATATTTCACAATTAGGGTATTGGTATTGTTCTAGGAAAGACTGACAGTATCCCACAAGCATACATAAACTACAATATGGTGGCATGTGTAACAATTTTTTAAAGAACTACTTGAGATATTTCTTGGTTGATTCCAGGTTGCTATTAGTGCAAAGTAAAGATGGAAAAGTGAATTAGAGTCAGAATTTAGTGGTTTTGAAAAGATGAATTAAGAAGTTTTGTTTTAGTCATAAGCTATCAGAAGCCACAGAAAGTGTGTAAGAATGAAGAGGATATTAAGGCAGTTCTTGAAAAAAGCAGCCAAGCAGCAGGTTTGAAGATGAATTAAATGTGAAAGGGGAAGGGTGAGGTTCTATAGGGGAAGGGATTTTAAAAATGAGAAATGGACTCACTGGAGGAAGGCGATCTAGACCATGAATGAAAACACTGTAATAAGATCGTGGCAGGAGGAGTAAAAAGCAAGCGAAATATGTGGAAGAGAAGAATTAAAGCATTCAGGAAAAATGTTTTTTAATTAAAGTAGTAACAAATAGTAATGTTACACAGAGTAGGTGGGTTTACTTCAATTGTTATTTGTTCTCTGTTAAGATTAATGCAAATTCTCAGTTAGGGTTTCTAGTTGTAACCTCATTATCAGCAGTACCACTGCCTCTGGCCAGGGGTGTAGGAGAAATGTGAAGGGAGACAGGCAATCAGACTCTCTCTTTATTTAGGCAGGAATGAGAGACTTTGGGGAAAACACAGATGTGTGCTGGTAATAAATCTCCACAGAGCTGTCCCGGAGAGATTCACGGCCCAGGATCTGGACCAGAGAGATGAAAATAATTCAGTTTGGCATTCTGCAGCTCTAAAGAACCTTTCAGCTGAGAAGGTCTGAATACAGTCAACTTTCACATAGCTATGCTAATCAACCATCCGCATTGTATGAAGAACAAATAACACAAGATAGCAGGAAAATATTCCAACTTTAGTACGTGGATTTGAAACGTGTGTCATCATATACGTACGATTATCATCATACATAGAAAAGTATAAGGCAACCCTGAATGGACATTCCTTATTTTCCTAACTGAAGAATTTCAGGGGGAATCAGAGGAGATTATACATATATTATATATTATATATATTAATTATAGATTATATTATATATTGATTACATTATTTATATATTAATATATCTACATAATATACAGATGTATAAAATATATTGATATATATTAATATAAATAAACTTTGAGGCATGTCAAGTAGCTAGTTATAATATTGATTAGTTCAATTATACATAATATTTAAATTCAAATAGTGTATAAGACGACAGACACTGAAATAATGTCCACACACTCAGGATTTATGAAATAATTTTATGAAACCCTTCAAAGAATGCCCAATACCAGTGATCTATTATCATTCTGAGCTATATATTATGCTGTCAATAGAAATTGTATCACTTGTATGTGTTCATTCATATCATTCTAACATTTTGCTCCACATTTGAAGGTAAATGCTTATTGTCACTAAGAGGTAAAAATGTACTGTACACTTTTTTAAAAAATGCTTTTTAGAAGGCTATTTCTTTTATAGTAAGATCTGACACTTAACAATTGTCAAATAATCTCTCTCTTCAAAAATAACAATACATTTTCCCTAATGGATTTTATAATCTCTAAATTTCCCAAATTAGCATTGATCAAGGTTATTCTAAGCTAATGTTTAAAATAAAATAATTGAGAACCCAAACAATCTTTGGAAGACTTCAAGCAGCTGACAATTCCTCATTTTTAAGGCATAACATGTTCAGTGGGGAAAAATAATTTACTTATACTTGGGGGTTCATAGTAATTATGATCATACTTAAGCTTTGAAAATTTACATTTCAATGAAATCAAGACATCAGAATTGTCTGACTTTCTAGTGTGACATAGACAGAGATATCATCCTACTATAATGGAGGAAAGAATGGGCTAATTAAATAATTTTCAGAGTCTCGTGGTGAGTGAAAATATGGGTTTTTTAAATTAAAATATTAGCAAGAAATTCTAAACAATCACAACAGAGCACTAAATAACATATATGACCCTTCTAGACTGAGATCCATTGAACTGCATAAGCTGTTGCTTCAAAATACCACCTTGATGACTAATTTGGCTTCTCTCAACTGTTTCGAGATGGTTGTGGGGATTGAAGCAAGGACTTTCAATTGCTTTATCAACCTTTATGGATGGATTGCTTATGTATAGAGAAGATTGACATTCATACAGGACTCAAAATATCCAGTTGAAGTATCCAGTATACAAATTTTCTTGTTTCATTTGGCCTGACAAGCAGTATTTGTAAATATATAGATAGATGATAGATAGATGATAGATAGATAGATAGAAAGACAGATAGATAGATGTACAGTTAGAAAACTAAGAATAAAAGGTGTGTGAACACACATTTCAAATTTCAAATTTTATGGAGAAATGGGAATTTGTACTGAAACATTTCTGAAAACAAATATAAAGAATTATTATTCTTTATTTGTAGGAAGTATAAAACAACAATGTGACCCTCCTCCCTATATGCTAAATATCCATTCCTTCTAGAAAAATGGTTCAATGCTAGCTAGGAGTTTATTCTCAAAAAATCAAATATATTTCCTACAAGAAACTTTTAATTTACTATGAAAAGAATTCCCATTAGAAAATATAATCTTTTAAATAATTAAAAAGGATTTTCAAAAACAGAACAAAAGTTATTGTTGTGAACTCAGAAAAAAAGGGGAGGTCTGTGCATTTGCAGAGAACCAGTGAAATATATCCTGTTACATGTTATAGTAGAAATAAAGCTTGAATTCAATGTTAAAAGATCAAAATTGGAATTCTGCATGACATTGTGAACCTAATTCCTCTGATGGGTTACCTTTGGGGGGCTATAAATTTGCAGTGCTTTTAAAAATAAAAAATAAAAGGCATTGGAATTTTTAAACCTACTCATTTGTAAAATTATTTGACCAATTGTTTATGCTCCAATCTTAACATTACTCTATGGAAATAAAATAGATTGGGCCAGCCAGAAAGCTCAGTGGATTAAGGCACCTGCTTAGGCAGCCACAGCAGCTGGGGTTCCATCCCCTGTGTGCTGTGCTGGCCCTATCCCCAGGGTGTGCTGAGACGGCGATTGAGACTGGGCATGTAATCCCAGCTCTTTGGGAGGCTGAAATCAGGAGAATCACTACAAGTCCGATCTACATAGTGAGACCCTGTAGACCCTTACTAAAATACAAAAAGAAAAGACAGTATATTGAAGGGAACATTTTTTTTAAATACAATGTTGGACTTCCTTATCATTTTGGGTTCACAGTTACCTCATCATGAAAGACAGATATGTTAGTCATGTTTTCATTGCAGTAAGCAAATACCTGAGAAAGCCAACTTGAATGAAGCTTTCTTTTGCCTCACAGACCTCAGAAGATTGAGTCCATCATCAGCAGGCTCCACTACTTTAAACCTGTCTAAAGGCAGAAATATCATGATGGACAGATACAGTGAGGAAAGCTGATCCCCTCTTGGCACCCAGGAAGCAGAGAGGGCTCATAGGTTGAGAGGAGGAGCTAGCTATATTCTCAACGGTCAGGGCCTAGATAGTCAGTGGAGGGTCTCCTCCCCTCAACTAGGCCTCACCTCTTGTCTCTGTCTCCTCAAAGTAATTTCACCAAGTGATGAAGTTACTGTCTTCATGACCCAGTCACTCAAAGGCCTACTCACAATAAACATATCAGTGGATCACCTGTGGATGAGGTGAATGCGCTCAACATGAGAGTTTTTGGACAATTCATAAACAAAACACCAGAGTCAATTCCTGAGACAAGAATTGAATATAACATTTGGAATGAAAGAATCTGAGTGAAGCTCACAGTAGATGAGACTCTACACAACTATCACGAAACATGTTGCATGTATGATATTAATTTACAAATAATTTGAACTGCCACAGTTCAAATCCAAAATTTGGCTTAGCAATTTGCCTTTAGAATGAATGCGTTCTGAAAAGCTCCTTTTTCAGGTGCAGTGTTCATGCGTGCAAAACTATCTGGCAGAGAACCAAACAGTGACAGAAGAGACATCATCTGGAGTTTCAGGAAGGGACTAGCTCCAGAGTCGCCACCCCACGACAGATTCTGGGTTCATGGCTTTGTCACTTTTCCTCGTATACAAAAGAAACCTGATAGCCATACAGGGTCATTATCAGAATTTGAGATAACGTATCTCATTGGTTCCAAATCATGAATTGATTGAGTTCCCATTTTAACAGATCATGAGTTATGTGACCACTCACATTGTCTTAGCTTCACTGAAGTACAGTATATAAAATGCTAGGTACAGAAAAGTATCACTATCTGTTAACCTGATTCTGGTGAGTTTTATATTATTTCTTCCCATCCCAATTTTAGAAATCACATATCCTTCCATGTGTCACTAGACAAAGACGATTTTTAAATTTATTAACATGAGACTTAAGTCCTAAGCTGAGTTTGAGTATGAAAAAATAACCGTCCCCAGCTAGATGGCCATGGGACACATAACTGATCTCCTTTTGTAACAATGATCTGACAGCTAGTGTGGTGTGACCTGATAGGGTTGATGTGAGAGTTTCGTAAGAAATAATCTGTGGTACACACACCTACCAGAGCATTAAAAATAAATGAAAAACCAGTGAAAACTATATGTTCTTTGGAAACTAACAGTCCATAGCACCCATTCCTGAAGTTTATAAATTTCATTGTTAGTTTATCGCAAACATGTCAGTTTCATTTGTAGAATGGGAATTCTGATAAAATCCACATAAAGTTATTCATTTGTTGACAATGTTTATACTTTTTACAGTAAAAGATGTGTATTATGTACTCATGTCATACAGTGCCTGGGTATCTCCAGGAACTTAATATGTACCTTCCACACACGAGGCTGTCTTTTAGGTTCTGGAAATACAGACCTAATTATTTAAAGTTTTGGGCTTTATGACCACATGTGCATCGTTCTGTCTCCATTTTCTCTTCTTTGAGGTCAGCATAGGATTGGTGTAAAGATTATACAAGATATTAGTACTTAAAAGGCAAGTACAGAATAAGGTTTAACTGTCCTTATCCATGGTCTTGGAGCACAGACTGGAGAGATATCAGTGAACCAAACTTTTAGGCACATCACTTATCACCTGCCTGACTGTACCCTATCTATTTAACTTTTTCTGGGCTTCTGCTTTACTCTTTGTAAGGCTGGGATAGTAATGCTCACCTCATGCTGGTTATGAGAGGCAAATATTGTGTTGTTTGTACAGTACTTAGTGTCTGACACAAAGGGAATTCTATAAGTAGTTACCAAGTCACACTGATAAATAAAATTGTGTTTCCATTTATGTGAAGTCCTAGGAGAGGCAGGACTTATCCCTAATGACAGACAGCAGATCAGAAATTTCCTGTAGAGAATAGGCAGGGAGGACACAGAGCAAAGGGGCAGCGAGGGAATTTTCCCAGTGTCAAGATTGCATGTGTCTTTATCGGAATGCATTACGTGGTGTTCGTCAACTCTCACCCACTTGTAGGCATAGAAGGAATGTATATCATACCTTTGTAAGGTTTAAGAACAGGTACTGCTGACCCCAACTGCTTTGATGTCATAAGTGAAATGACAAGAATAGACACAGGCAGCTCCCACAGCATCTAGCGGGTGGCCTTACTTTGGACGAGGTTATTCAGTGTGTATGGTTAGGGGCAACAACTTTGAAATCTGTTGGAACACAGTATTACTAGGAAACTTATTAGGTATATGATAAAAGAATAAACACTGCTCCTATATAATAGATGACATAAATGAGGAATATGTCCTTGGGCTTATCATATTACTCTTCAGAGTGCTAGTTTCCTCCTTTGTGAATTATGAGAACTGGGTCATTCCTGTGGTCTTGCACTTCTAAAATACTTTGGATCTGTGACTTAGAAATAATATGATAATTAGTCAGAGATAGAACCAGAAGCACTTTCTTTCCTTATCATTCATTCCATTCCTTTTTAAAAGTTTTAATTCTCAGAATCAGTACCAATTAGAGACAGCTTACAGGAAGACAAAAAAGGAGTGATTTTCCTTTGAATCATTCCTTAGAAAATCTATTGTGTTGAAAGCTTTATTTGTAAATTGATATTTTAAAGTTCTTTCTCGAAATAGCTATTGTTTGTAAATATGATGTCTGATACACTGAGGTGTAATTTGCTTTGGGGGGCATCTTAAAAAAAAACTGCACAGCAGTCCCATTAGATTCCTCAAATTCCATTTGATGTAGCACTCATTATCAAAAGGTTAATGCCTGAAATAAAGCTGGCCTCACGTGTTATTTCTACATGCTTGAGTACTAGGAGGTAAGCTACTGCTTGTACTGAAGACAACTTATTTCTGTTTGAAAAAATGTCAGGAGAAACACATTGGCTGAGTTTTTAGAGGCTATTTGTTCATAGCTCTTTGGCTATCATACATTTCATTTGCACTTACATGCCCACAAAAACACTAAGATTTTCAAAAATCTATATAGGTATATACGATGAAGTCAGGTTTTTAAAATACCTATAATGGCTTTCCTCTACTACTGTTCAAAAGCTTTTGTTCATCTTTGCTTGCAGGCAAGCTTTTTTTTGGGAATTATGTAATACAAGTGCTTGCACAAATATTTGAGACAATTATGAAAAATGTTTCCCTTGGTATATCATTAGAACCATAACTTACTATTGTGCAATATAAATGAGAAATTTTGGAAGGGTGTAGGGCCTTACATGAGACAATAAATACATACTAAGCACTCTGTTATTTTCTTAATAGTTCCAATTACCTCATTAATATTTGTTTAGATGCAGCAAGCAGAGAATAGGTTTTCTAACATCTGTTTGTTGAACAGGGTTTTCACTGAATCACAATTGGCCGCTAATAGCCGCAACAAAGAAAATTAAGAGAAAATTGTTTCTAAAGCACAAGTGCTTTTTTGCTGTTGTTTTCCAGCGGAAACTGTGGTTCAGGGGAAAAAAGTAGGGGCGGAGTAGGACTAAACATTAAAAGGGGCCGCGCTGTAGTCTCCTGGCTGTGCGTGTCCCATAGCCTGTGAACGGAAGCCTCATTTTGTTACTGGATAGCTAAACAACTGCTTATGTGATCGATAAAGAACATTATCTTAAATCATAGCATGAATTCCCAATATCATACATAAAATCAATAAAACACACAAAGAACAGGACTGAAATTTTCCACTAACACATTGCCTGCTGCTTTGGAAAATAATATTTAGTAGCTTGGATTTTTTGTGTGTTGTTTTACTAATTATGAGCTCAGTGGCAGTTTATTCTGCAGTAAATCTGCTGGTGTGAGATTAAACCTGTTATTGAACAGAGTTTTGAATCTACTGCAAGGCACTCATCACTGCTGGAGAGTGAACATTGCTGTTATCTCATTTAAAAGTTGGCCAGCAAAGCAGCCCATTTGTTTAAAATGCAATTAAGCTGGTGTCTTGAAGAGAAATTAGCAAGGAGTACTTCATTTTGGAGGCATAAGAGGTTTGTTCGTAGACACATTAATCCTGCGATTTGGGACGTCGTTGCAATTTGGGACTCTGTTCTGAAAGGCTGCTTGGAACACACGAGCACAAAAGGGGAAAGGCTGGGTGAGGAGAAGGGTCAGCTCTGTTCTCCGTCAAAGGGACCCGCGTCCACGTCCTCACACCCCAACCCTCAGCGCAGCCTTGCGTTTTGCATGCACCAATGGAAGAAATTAAAAAGCAAGTTTAATGAATGCTGCTGCTGAACTGAATAGAAAAGGTCAGCCATTTTTCACAAAAATGTACGTATGATACAACCTGCTTTTAGAAGAAAATATACAGTAATTTCACTGCTGGGTAATTGTTTTAAAAATGCTTAGGACCGAGTGTATTTTAATTTCACGATGCAATGATTACTACAAAAACAATGGGTGAATATTTTTCATGGAATTTCCCAGAGCATCAGCTACATGAAGCAGAAAACTTTTGCTTTTTTTCCTCCGCCAGTATACATTCCGATTTCTTTTATGAATGCTGCTCCTAATTCCAGAAGAAAAATGATGGTTTTGAAGTATCTCCAAATATGGTATTTTACAAAAACAAAGGTTTTTATTTCTCAGAAAGTAAAGGCGCTTCACAGCTATTATTTCTTCAGGTAAGACCAATAATAAACTATGGTGAGAAATTTTAAAAATGAAGCAGAGTCTGGAAATAATGATGTAGATGATCCAAGCAAGAAGCAATCTAAATTATGCTAATTGTGCACACAGCAACACGTTTTTTGATCTCTCCAATATCAGGTGTTTATCCTCACTTCCGCTTGATGTTTCATAAAGTGCCTTTTAGCATATTTGGATGCTATCAAATTAAACAGGCGCCATTTCTCCTAATGCCATGTAAGGTTTCTGGTCTATACCCCCAAAGGGAGCACAATAAGCAGCTTATTTTAATGTTTCGATCAAGCCTATATGCTGAAGAAGCACACACGTTAAAATTTCAGTTTTGCCGAGCTCTCCGTTGACTTGGGTAGACATTATTGCAGATTAACTCCGTAAGAGCCACAATTGTTGTAAAAATCAATTTTGATACAAATCTTTTCAAAATAATATCCTTCTCTCTCATCCTCATCAGAATGTACTAATTTGATCTCACTTTTTTATTGCATCGGGACGATCATTATAAACAGCAGATCGGATGCAATGAAATACGGCGAAGGGGGAGAGAGAGCAGAAGCTGCGTGGTTCCTCAGGGACCGGGAGGAGTGCCTCGGGCGAATTTAATAAAACGCACTCAAATTGCAGTCATTGTAACCATTTCAACAATATTTTATTCAAATGATTAGCTAACCTGTCTAAGCTCCTTGAAGGCAGGGATGTATCGTATTCATCTTTGCCAATCTAACCCCATCCAGGGTCCTGGGTCATTTTGAATCTAATAAATCATTTTTTTAACTGTAAAAATGTGTGCTGCTCTTTATTTTCCATTTTTAATTCCACTTTCCTCCTACCTTCTGTTCTACGTTCTCTGTCATTCCTGTCACTTGTTGTTGCTGCTGCTGTTTCCACCACCAGAAAGTCATGGACGTGAGGTGTCCCTCGCCTCGGGAGCCCCTTGCGTGTGTGCGGGTCTCCACCGCGCTATGGTACCCGGAGCTTGCTCCTTGTGCCCTCCTTGCTTTTGCTTTTTGCAACAGAAATTGGAAATTTGTTTCTCCAGCAGTTCAAATTATCATTGATTCTAAATATGACATAGACTATCCACAGGATTACCAAAGCAGCTTTTTAAAAGGCTGAACATCACTACTTTGATTATATACATCTTTGAACTTTCTCCTTCCTGATTTTATTTTGGTCTTTTGGAGATGCTGGTCTCACTACGCAGCTCAGCGAGCCTTGAGCTCACTTTGTAGCCCAGGCTGCTCTTGAACTCATAACAATCCTTTTGCCTCAGCTTCCTGTATTCTGGGAATACAGGAGGGCACCACCACGCCCAGCTCCCTCGTTTTTATTTTTTAAGCTGCAGTTAATATAAGAACCAACTGAACTTTGCTGTAATTATGCTCCTTATACATTTTTGTACATTTTAATTGAGTCTTTCATACTTTTCTTAGTTCTTCATGACCTTTATATATTAAAAAATATGAATCCCAAGCACTGTATAACTTGGAAATATTATTCAGCTTTATTTTGAAACTTTTGTCCAGTTTGCTTCTGGAAATTGAAAATTTTCGAGTTTTGTATAATTACATGGATATAGTTCTCCTTTTTCTTTCAAACAAGGACATCAAAAACTTATTCATAAATAATACTTCTTATTTCTTCTTCACCAGAATTTTGGGTTTGACTATTGCTCCACTGCAAACTTATTTCTGTAAATAACTTATTTTCTGTTCATAATATGAGTGGAGTTTTATCTAAATGACCGAACAATTGCTGCTGTTCTATTTATTGAATAAGCCCTCCCACTACCCATAAATTAGCTCTGCCTTCTGTGTCATCCACACGCAGCTAGTGGACCACCTGACACTCACTGAGGAACTGAATTTACTTGCACGGGATAGCAAAGTAACTTTGAGAAGCAGAAAAACAGGGATGCACATGCCCACATTAGAGAAGTGTCCCAAACACTGCATGCAGTTTTGGGTGAGTATGCACTTTAATCCACATCACATCAAGTGTATGCATAATACAGTATGTATAATGTATCTATATGCTACAATGTTCTTATGCATAATGCTAAGGCATCCAACAGCATTGTATCAAGAAAAAAATTAGTGGACACTCAAGAAATGGATATTAGGTTGAAAAAAGAAAATCTAAAGGGCCAGCCAAGTAGCTCAGCAGATTAAAATACCTGCAAGCAAGCTCAGTGGCCGGGGGTTTGATCCCCAGGCCTGCAGTGCCAGCCCTACCCTCAGGGGGTGCTGAGATGGTGATTGAGACTGGGTATAGAGGCATGCACCTGTAATCCCAACACTTGGCAGGCTCTAAACAGGAGAATCACTATGAGTTCGATCTAGTACTAAGACCCTGAATACCCTGTAGACCCTTCCCTAAAATACAGGGGTAAAAAAAGAAAATCTATAAATTACAAGACAAGTCTTTAGGCCATACTCATTGGGAATGTTTGTTATCAAAACTATAATTGCTGGGCTGGGGACATAGCTCAACAGTGTAAAAGCCTCCCTGGTAAGTGCCAAGACACAAGTTCAATCCCTGGCAATGCACGCTGTGCCAGCCGAAGGACCCCAGGCACGCTGTGCTGGTCCTGAAACCCAGTGTGTGGTATACGTCTGTAACCGCAGCGCTGCGGAAGCTGAGACAGGAGGATAACTATGACTCCAAGCTGTGTAGTGGGACCCTGCATCAAATAAACAAATAAATATTTTAAAAAGTAAACTATAATTTCCTTGTATCGCACAAAGTCAGGAAAGACATTTATGGTACATTTATCTGACAAAGACTTGCATGTAAAAATCAATGACCTAAAAGTATATCACTTAATAGAAAAATTGGGAAAGATCTGAATGTACAGGTGCTCAGTCTCACTGGCCTTTAGAGAAATGCATATTTAAACATCAAACAAAAAGAAAGAAAGAAAATAGTGCTACCCTCATCAAAATGGCTAACAATAAGATGCAAGTAAATTTTGGTGAAGATACTGAGAAACTGCAAATCCCATACCTTCCACAGAGTATAAATTAGTATAAGCCCTTGGAAACTTGTGGACAGAGCTACTGTATGACTGTCATGGTGTCCCTGCAAAATCTTATGTGCACACAGAGGAGGCTTCCAGGAGGTGACAGCATTAGATGACGTTATCGCTGACATGCTGTTAGGGGTGAGAGCGGGACAGAACAGAGGGATCTGTAAGGAACAAGGCCTGAACTGGACATCACCCTGTTCGGCTCCTCCTTTCACTCTGCTTAGTGCTGCTCAGCAGGCTGTGAGCAGCGGTCTGCTGCCACTGTCCACCACAGCATGGGCCTGGGAGCCAGCTGAAATGTGTGGAAATGTGAGCCAAAATAAGATCTCCTTCTGTAAGTTGTGAGTAGCCAGGATTGCACCCCAGTAATGAGAAAGATGCTAAGACAATCCTACAATTTAGACTCTCAGGGAAACTCTCATGAAACATGCATTTTCAGGACCACCAAAAGATATGTTCTAGGATATTCACAGCTCTTCGTCTTGGCCTTGGAATAAAAGCAGTGAAAATACCCATCAGCATTAGAATGATAAATACACCAATGAGTATCCAGAAGAGCATTACACAGAATAGTTTCTAAGAATCTTTGAGCATAGAAGCACATGCATGGGGGGCTGCAGTCCCTTTCATTGTCATGAAAAGTAAAGTATGACACTGTTGCAATTAAAGGTAGATGAAAAAGAAAAGCATATCAAATTTGTTTAGTCAAAATTTTACATAGCATGAGAACCTTCAGACATAGCTCTGAAAGACTGAAAAACTCTACTTTTGTGATTAGTTTGAGAGATGTAGGGACAACAAGGTAGAACTATGAGTGGAGCAGGGATATGACATAATGAGGACGGATTGTGGAGTGGAAAGCCGGCCAGACACATCCAGGTCCTTCTCCATCCCTCTGGGTCACACTCCTCCCTCCCTTTCAGGTTTGGGCAGCCCCTCCCTGAAGTAATATCACACAAGGAATGTGAGAAAATTTCTTTAAGACAAGCTCTGACATAGAAAGGTAGAGAAGTTCAGTGCTGGTACTTCAAGTTTCCGTGACCATCCTTGGGGAAGAGCCTTCTGGATTCTGTGAATCCCTTAGGAGGAATTAAAAGAAGACAGGAGAAGGGCCGAGAGACTGCCTCTGAGGCCTGCTCCTGATCTCCACTCACAGCGCTCTGTATGCCAAGGCACTGCACAATGAGGCCCTGCTTACTGGGCCCCAACGTGCTCAAACAGTCTGCTATATTTCACTCCCACAGACTCTGATATCTCCTGTTGAGACAGGCGCTCAGGAATACATGCAGAAATGGTCAGTTCCAACATTCCTACAATGCTAATAAACGGTGCTTTGGGGATACATTTTGAGACATATTACACACAGTGATGAGAGCAGGCAATCCACAGCTGTCATGAAAACATGTATGAATCTCACAGAACCAATGTTGAACAGAAGGAGCATCTAATATGTGACGCATGTTAATTTAATATACATGCATGCATATAATTTAACATGAATGTATTTAATATGCGATGCATGTTAAAACAAAAACCCATGATGTGGTAGGCACAGCAATGGTTGTACATGTGGAAGGGTAGTCATCAGAGGAGGCCAAAAGAGTGCTGGCCTGATATGTTTCTTCAGCTAACTCTTCACTTTATACATAGTTAATATTGATAGCATGTATCTGCATATGCATTGCATAAATGTGACAGATTAATAAAAACTTAAAGGTGAGCTATAAGAATTCCACCTGCTACACATATCTTCCAGATTAAATTGGAAGGCTGTGATGTGGATGGATTCAGGTTCAAAATGTATTTCCAGGTAAACAAAGGTCATATTTTAAGCTTCAAAGAAAGCTTTCTAACAGTGAATGAGAATACAGTGAGAGCCACAGTGGCAGCTGCCTGTCTCAGCACGGAGTTGACAGGAGACCTACAGAGGCCAGGGGGCCTCCAGAGGCTGGGGACAGGGCGCTGATGCTAGCCTGCAGCCCTGGCGTGCTCTGCCAGCTAGCAAGTTGCTGCTCTGTGAGGTAGAGCCAGGTGGCAGCCTCCTACAGCAGGTTCACAGAAAGGTAATAACTGAAGGAAGGCAAGAAGGAAACAAGAAAAAATTCCAAGAACAAAGAAGAAAAACGCCTTCCAGCTGAGCAAGGAAGACAGAAAGGTCCTTTAACAGCAGTAAGTGAACTCAAGGCTGGGTTGAAAGGAGAGGAGAGAGGGTTCCATCCCCTTGCTCCTCATGCCTCTTTTCCTTAGTGCCTAAGCTTAGCACTGCCCCAAACCAGACTCTGAACATGGTAAAAAGGCTCCCAGGGTTTCCTCTCCTTTTATACTTGGCTGTTGCTATTGTTTTTCTCCCAGGGTCATTCATCTTCAAAGCTAGGCTAACAAGACAAAAGTAGATCTTTCATAAGGTTAATGCTGCTCTCACTAGGGGAAAAAGCAAGTCTCCTAACTCCCCCATTTCTCCATCCCATCCTTCTGATACTCTGTTTTTAACTGGCCTGAAGGTGAAGCTGCCACCTCCTGGGTGACAGCATTGTTTTCCCTCCTCTGTGGCCTCTCCTGGCTGCCTTTCATTTATTTCTTCAAAGATGGCCTTGTAACAGACCTCGGAGTTAAAGCGGGCTAGCCTGTGAAAGGAAAGCTCACGTAGGTGCTTCAAACTTTTAAAAACCTGATACATTTTTGTTTTGTTTTTTTAAGTAAGCAGAAAATATCAGAGGGAAACCTCTCTAAGACGGATGGCACTCCTTGCTCCTTTGCGTCAGATTTATGTGTCCGATGATGTTTATCAGCAGGAACATTGTCTTTTTTTCAGTTACTAAATTAAAGGGGAGTCCAGGAGATGCACAAAAGAAATAATAACTTTAAATAATTGTTTTTATCAGTATGGTATGCTGATGTTTGGAAAGCAAAAGACCAGACCTGCTGACCAAATTAGTCTATGAGAAAGAAGTAGAAGTAGGCATAACTATAAATTATTTAACAATAATCTTATTATCATACTAATAATATGACCTTAGTATTACACTACATGTTATGGTGGATGACAGAATGAAAGAAAGATAAATAAGTAAAAGACAGAAATCTTTTCTTCAATAATTTTACTGCCTGACAATGAACAGTAAAGAATGTAAAAGAATAAGAGACCAAAGATCAAGAGAAACCAAAGAGAAAAATAATACCTCTATACTGAAAAAGACACTTAACTGAATTTTCCAGAAATGGCAATACTCTGAAGTATTTCATTTCTATTATTTAAATATGAACTTTTTAAATTGTAAATTAATCTATGAAACATGTATTTTTCTGTCTTTCAAAGCCATTTCTTCTTTACTTTTCTTTATTTATTTTTATTTTTTGGTGGTACCAGGGACTGTACTCAGGACCTTGCGCTTGCCAGACAAACACTTGTTCCACTGAGCTATCTCCCTGGCCCTCTACTTTTTCTTTAACATAAATATATCATAAAAAATTTGGAAATGAAACATATGTTCTTTCCTTTATTTGTGATTGGTTCCTTAACTTATGCTCCCCTACACTTTATGAAATATCTATCTATCTATCTATCTATCTATCTATCTATCTATCTATCTAT
>NDGN011121748.1:0-10485 GCA_002564285.1 Tympanoctomys barrerae | reverse complement strand
TCTCATCTCAGGGAAGCTAGGGAGGAGAGTGACCAGAAAATACACAGAAAATTAAAGGTGATGATCCAGATATAGTCCAGAAAGTCACAACTCTACAGCCTTCCTAGGCATACCAAGAGGGTGTTTTTCTAATCTCCTACTAACATCAGATTGAGAGCCAAGTTTATCCATCATTGGCATCACAGGCAAGGAACAAAAAATTCATGAATAAACCCACAGAAATTTATTGTCTTACTGATCTGAAGGCTGGAAGTCCAGGGTCTAATATTTGGCAGGAACTGTTTCTTTTGAGAACTGTGAGAAGAATCTATTCATTGTCTTCCTAGCTTCATTGGTTTTCTGTCAAACATGGCTTCTGCTGAATGACCTCTCTGCCCACCTTTATCTCCACATAGAGTGCTCTCTTATATGTGTGTCTAAGCCCAAGTTTCTCCTTATCATGAAGATACCCATTGTAGTGGATTAAGGAACATCTTAACATAGTAGGATCTCACCTTAATTGCTAATATTACAATACCCCTCTTTTTTAAAGGCAGAAAAGTTTATTTAGCTCTTAGTTTATAGAGATTTCAGTTTATAATCATCTGGCTCCAAGGCAGAGTGGCATATGGCAGAAAGACACTAGTTTATGGTGGTGGAAGACAACAAATGCAATGAGAGAATGAGAGCAAACCTCTTTTTATTCCTTATTTGGATGTTGGCTACTTCCCCTAGGGTGCTGGTAGCACTCGCACCCTTGATTCCAGCACTAAACTATGAATCAATCACAAATTCTTGATTTACCTTTATTTTTAAATAAATTTACATTTCCTAGATACTGTTGGTTACATTTCAACACCTGAATTTGGGGAGGAAAGATACACTTCCACTCATACTACTCTTCATGATGTAGTTTTTAAAATCTTGGTCAATAAAGCTAATTATTTCCTTCAACCTTTAAAAATAATGACATCAAATAGCAAAAAGACATCTAAAGTCACAGCTCCACCAGAACTAAAAATGATAAATAGTGTCTGAAACAAAGGTGAGTCTGTCACCCAGTGAAGATAGAATGGAATTGGCCACACATCTCCAACAGAATTGTTGTATTCTCCACCAGGTTTTCATTCTTCTTCCACTTTCTAATTTGGGCTAGATTGTACTCTCCACTTATTACTCCACTTACCTTTCAGAAAATGTATTACTTTCTTTTACTGATGATATTAATCACATATTCTTCAGAACTACTGACTACTTTTCCTTTTGGGAGAGTAATATCTCTTTCTTTTCCAAAGTCAGGCTAGTGCACATAAAAACAAGAAAGCATTTTCCACTGCTGAGCAGAAGTTGTAAGCAAAATTAGTTTACATCCTCTTTTTTGTCTGCAGTTAGTGTGTATCAAAACTGGGCCCTGGAATAAGACATAAAGTAAAGACATGCTCACTCTAGAAAACACTGATTTTGGGGGTATAGTGCATGCCCACATTCCTATTCATCATCATAGGGATTTTGGGGGACCTTGAAAAAGGTTCATACCTCCTTCACATTTTGTCAGGTATTTCTTCTAATCTCAGGAGCTAAAACTCAAATGCCTCTGAGAACTGGACATTTCCAACAAAGGTAGTGGTAATTTTATTGCAGAGATGTAGGTACTGAGCTGAAAATGGCAGTGTTTCCCCTGGCCAAAGGCATTGCAGTACAAATGCCTTTCAGATATTCTGCCAAACCAAACCCATTTTCACCAAGAAATCAGTCTTGGGACCACCAGTTGACCCCTCCAGCAACAAGAGGTAGGCCTCCCAGTGTGGGCCAGAGTGACAATTCCTACAAGATTATAGGGATTAGTACTTAAGAGACTGGATCTTGAATTCCAAATAACAAAAAAGCTTCTTTCTATAGAAAGATCAGTGCTAATGAAGGGCATTTTACCTAGCTAAAAAGAATGGCATTTAAGCCATTCTAATACAGTTTTGTGAATAAACTTCTTTTTTTCTCTTGTTGGTTTTAAGAGAAGAAAAACAAACAGATTTTCCTCAAGGAGAGTCCATACTCAAATAGCTGGCTTCCTTTCATCCATTCAGTTCTGAAGTCCTTGTTTAAAATTACCTAAATCATCAGAGAAGTTTGAAATTCCTTCCAAACTAACCTGTCTGGCAATGCCACAGAAAAGGGCAGACTGAATAGCAAGTTCTAGCAGATGGCCTGGGACTGGAGCTCTTGATACCACAGAACTGTTTTCTTCCACATAAAAGGAAGTGAACACATTTGCTACAATCTCTCCTTTTTTGTTCTGAAATATCAGAAATGCTTCCATTGCACTCCTTAGGAATTCCTAAGAATAACCGATTTCTAGCCCCACATAATTCTTTCTCTTTGTAGAAATCATATTACACCCTCCCAGCGACTTCTCAAAAGAAAATCAAAGCACACTACTCCAGAAATATTCCAAATAGTCTCTCTTTCTCAGAGCACAGTGGTAGCTGTGTAGATTCAACAGCATTGTGGGAGTCTGAGTTCACATCCTGGTACTGCCAGCATGATGACATCACTCTTGTTTGCCATATTGAACTCTTCCATATGTGCAACTCACTGAGAAAAGCATAGATGCACAAGTCTGCATGAAATATACATGCAAGGCGAGGCTCATCGAACTTCCTCTCTTCAAGGAGACAGCCAGCCATGCTACTGAAACGAGATTGAGAAAATAACATTTTCTCTACTGAATTTCAAAACAGTTCCCAAGACTTACTCGAATTAATCTTCTAACATGTTTCACAATTTTTTTTTCTGAAGTCCTCTTCACATAATAGTGGAACTTTAAGTTTAGGAGTCAAGGATAATGACAAAAATAATGTAGTATGCTTGGTGTTTTATTGTGTTTAATTTCTGAGCCAAGCACCCTCAAATGAAAACAAGCTTCTCATTTTAAAGGTGACAAAATGAGGCTCAGAAAGATGGAGTCAATTTTGCAGGAGAGTGTGCATACTAGAGACCGAGTTTCTGTCACTGGGGAGCCTGAAAACATACCTGGAGTTCCTCACACCTCTGCGCACAGGAAAACAATGAGAACAACACAAGGCAAACAACCGTTTTTGATAAGATGCTTTTGAAATAGTATTGCTTGCCAACTCTCTTCTCTGGAATGTCTCACAATCTCCTCATTTGATTTTCTTAAATTTTTATTTTTTTATTTTTTTATTTTTTCTGTTTGAGAAAGGGCTGGTGCAACAGACACGGGCACTTGAATGCCTTTAAAAAGCAAAATAGCACCAATAGTGAGGAAAAGATAGTGAATGTCGTTCTGTAAGCACAAACTGAATTTCTGAAGGACTTTGATCTTGTCTGAATTTAAACTGGAAAATGTCAGATCTGTGTCACTGGCAATGCCATTCATTCTTGCAAAAATTTACTAGTATCTTTTATTCTTGTCAGCCTTAAGGCTTTCCTCCATGTACTGAGTGAAAAGATTTTTTTTTCTTTAACATTACTGTGATCTCTAAATATTCATCGCTTCTTATCCTAAGATCTCACTAGTTGCTAAATCCTTCTAGATGACAAATGGAAGGGTTGTGCCCTGGGGGTGTCTTTGTCTTTTAGGGTCCAAACAAGATATTTCCTCTCATTTCTTCTTGACCCTCTTCTCATCAGTTCTCAAGCTGATCTTTAGCAAGATCTTTCCCCAGGAATCCTAGGGCCTTTTCTATTCTGTTTGTCCTCACTGTTATCAGATTGAGCATTTCCCAAGAACTCAAAATAAGGCTTTGCAATTAGGGTGGAGGATTAGGAATGGATAGTGCTGGTGCTAAAAATATCCTTATTTTCTGGTCATTCTCTTGGATCCACACAAGGATGTGGCCATATTACTATGATGAAGGATCAATATTGCTGGCCCAGAAACACTAATGAGCCATGAAAACATTTTTCCTTGTTGTTAGGATACTTTGGGTGAAATGGGAAGGAGAGATCATCTTGCCCACTCTTTGAGACGTCCATCAGAGAAGTTTATTGTGTTCAATGGCTCTGCTCCCCTGCCAGGGGTACTTGGCAAGCTCTTATCCCTGAAAGGATCTTTCATGAGAAGCCTCCCTTCATTTGAGGTTTCCTAAATCTGCAAGCACATCCTAAAAGTTTTTAAGAATGTTTATGAGAAGCCAAGTCTTCAGGAAGAGTGAGGAAATCAAACTTCAGAGCAAACCCCACACTTTCCAGTTGTTTCAATCATTACAACTTATCTAGACTAGAAAATGAGATAACACAGTGAAGCCAGAGCTGAGAGTACAAGGGCTGGTTGTTGGCAGTGAGAATGAGGGGAAGGCAGGGCTGGCAGTGCTTTTCCCCTACTCATTGATTCCAACTTTAGACCAGAGCTAGTTTATTTTTAAAAACTTGGATGCTCCATTTTCAGATAGTGATCTAAAAAATACATGCCTGAGTGCCTGTGGCTGTAATGTGTATATAAATCCAAAACCACAAAAGATGATGATTAGATTCAGGAGCATAGATAGACCACAAAACAGAACTGAAGGTTCACTCTTAGCATTTATATCAGGAGGTGACATGTGAGCATTAGACATGGTATACAGTGTCAAAGTTAGCTTCATAAATGAGCAGAATAGGTTTCTATGTTAGGAACATAAAAGACATGAAGGAAGGGAGCTTTTCAACATGATCCTTTGTAGATCTTCCTGTCTATCTAAATGACATTTTTAGAAAAGTTAAAGCTATGACAATAAGGGCCGGCTGAATCGTTCAGCAGATTAAAGCACCTGCATGCAGGCACAGGGCCAGGGGTTTCATTCCTAGGCTTGCTGTGCTGGCCCCTAAGGCGTGACAGCAATTGAGATTGGGCATGGTTGTGCACACCTGTAATCCCAGCTCTTGGGAGGCTATAAAGAGGCAGATCACTATGAGGCCGATCTAGTAGTTAAACTCTGAACACCCTGTAGACCCTTCCCCCTCCCTCAAAAAAAGTCTTTGAGAATAAATGTTTAGATTTTTCTGTTTTTCCCCCCCTTATTTTCATTAGAAACACTAGCAATTTAACCTAGGACCTTAGCACTATCCACAGCCCCTTTTTAAACTTTTGAGTAAGGATCTCACTAAGTTGCTGAGTGGTCCAGGCTGGTCTCAAACTAGTGATCCCCTCGCCTCAGTACCTAAAGTGTTGGGATCATATGTGCTGCCATGCCTGGCTTTAGGGGTGTTGCTTGCACAGCCCAAGCATCAAACTTATTCCTTATAATTTCTATTTTGTTTACAATATAAGATATAGTCACATGTTACATAAGACAAGGATGGATCACAGACACAACAGTAAACCATGCCATGAAATTGCCTAGGGACATGGTAACCTTCCTAGTAGGAATAAGCTCACTTTGGTATTCATATAACAACAAATACCAACTTATGATATACTTCTTCTCAGTGCCTATCCCTATCATTAAGTGATATGAGACTGTGCCAATAATTTGACAGCTAAGCCAACTGAGACTATTAGAGATATGGTGGTCGGAGACATGGCCTCAGAAGAAAATACTACCAGACCCCACAGTCTGTTTCTTAACCTCTCCATGATGAGAGGTAAGGTGCACAGTCATTCAGAGACTACACCAGCTTCCAGAATCAGGCTACACCAGTGTAGCTTTGACATTGAGCAATGTCCATTACCAGCTTTTTAATCATGAGAAAGTTATTTGACCCTTCTGTGCCTGTTTCTTTTCTAGAAAAAATAAGCATGATAACTTGACCTACCTCATATAGAGTTTCTGGAAGGGCTCAGTGAGTTTATTAACATAATGCTTACAGAGCCCTTTGGTACTTCAGGGTTTTTGACACTGCACTGCCACCCAAGTTCTTTGTGGGAAATAGAGAATGTGTATTTCCTATAAATGAGAGCACTAAGAATTATGTGCCCAGCTAGTACCATTTATGTGAATATAAATGGATTCATACGAACAGTCCAGATAAGCCTCATAAAAAAATTGAGAATATGATTTGGGGTTTTGAAAATTAATTTTGGTGCTTGAAGTGATAACAGCAATGAGGGCTCTGAGGCTAACCTAAGGGCAGCATGTGGCCAGCAGCTCCTTGAGAAAGGAAGAAATTGACTCAGGGAAGTATAGAAGGATTCAAATCTACCCATGAAAGGCCTGATAATTGAATCAACTGAAATAAACTAACAACATATACATTACTAAGAGAAACCATCTATGCTTTATTTCATGTTCATTTGCACATGGGAGTCATACAAGTCATGAAATTCAAAGACGAGCCAGCTGGTTGAGGCTTAAATACTGTTTCATGAAGAAGAGGATAATGGGGATTGTAGGCAATGTAAAGTAGAAATGAATGAGTTTTAGGGAGCATAAGTGGAACCGAAGCACGCCCAATTTTCTGAGACAAAGTTTCTCTGTGTTCTAAGTGTGGCTAATTGTAACCTCTTCCTCCATGGTAGGAGTTTTATCTTCATCTCTCATTTGATGACCTCTCAGTAAAAGGATTGAAAGCAGCAGCATTCTTTTCTGGCAGATGAGTCCTAATGTAAGTAAAGGAACATCAGAGAAGGCCTAGCTACATTTGATGTCCAACTTGCTGTACTTGGGGGTATCATTTTCTGAGCTCCAGAAGAGAGTAACAAACTCCAAAGTATTAGAAAGTAAATATATTACAACCTGAAAGCCACACTGTCAGTCCTACAATTGCTCAGCTCTGTTGTCAGCCTTCAGCCAGCAAATGAATAAACGTGAATATTCTTCCAACAAACCCTGAAATATGAATTCCATATCACTTTCTTTTTGTTTGTCATAATATATTCTTCTGTTTTTATGCAATTAAAAAATGAAAAATTATTTTTAAGTTGGATGAAATGAAAATATCCAGCAGGATTATTTCTGCCTGTAGGCTGCAGTTTACCCACTTACGCATGGTTTCATCAAGTGCTTAATGTTTTAGGATCTACTTAAGGCTATGTTGTTTATAAGAAATGAAATGCGTGTGTTGGGTGTCACATCCCTGTGCCACACAGAGTCTGGGATGACGGTCTGTGTCCTTGCTGTTTTTAGGGAAGTACTGCACATTGCTTATGCAGTGGGAAAGGGTGACACTGTTTCTCTCCCATCACAAGGGATATATATGGTGGACACACCTATGATACAGGCAGGTTAAATGAGAAAAGCATCACTAATTTACTTAATAAATATTTATAGGACAGCAGATCCTTCAGCAATGAAACCCAAAGTCCCAAGGGAAATTGTCTATTTTCCTCCTTAGTGTGGATGAAAAGTAGTGGACTGTGTAGTGATTAAATGGACAAAAGTGGGACCTAATGGTAACAGATTAAAGTGGGGATCACTGTCTGCTCAGATTCCTCTTGTTCTATTTGCACTGTATTCCTTGCTCTCTGGTGTGCAGCAGGACCCCTCTGAAATGAGAGTCTCAATATCTACTATCAGTAAGGTAGTTCAGGCAATTTCTTGATGGATTGCTCTACACAGAATAGCAGGGAAAATATAACGTAATATACCCAGTTTTGATAATCCATCGTGGGTAAGTGGAATCATGATTTCTATAAATTGCATGAGGGGAGGAAGAGGAGCACAAGACATGCCAGAGAGCATCTGAGTTTCTTTCAATATCATTAAGTTGAGAGAATTTAGCATGCTGAAATCAAGCTTTGTTTGAGGTTCTTAAATTATCATATATCTGATGAAACCTTTTTCAGTGTCACAATACTCCCTATAAATATGGAATCGTCATCAACCCAATGTTAACCCACTTTGAAGTATTTTTTTTTCTATTCACTGTGCCACAGTTACTTGAAAGATCAAAACCTAGGCCACACAGGCTATGACTCTAGACCTACTATTAAGCAGTTAATTTTCTCAGATTAAAAAAAAATCATATTGTATGGAGCTTGCAAAGACCTAGAGATTAACCATGCAGCTCCGCTTAAATGTTCTGAAGAGGCAGATGGAACAGAAACACCATGGTAAAGATACAATATAATACTGATAGTAAAAATAGTTTTTAAGGCAGTGTTTCTCAGCTGACCCAAAGTTGCCCACTATGGGTCTTGGGTAAAGGTGCTGCTGAGACCTAATGGATAGAATGTGAGGATGTGACTAAATGTCTTATGCACAGAAATGATGCTACACCAAAGGAATGAACTGAATCCAAATATCAATATTTGAGAAACTTCTATAATCCAAAGAACTAGCACTTCCAAATCTTTTAAAGCCCTGTTTGCATCCAATAAAATTGTCACTAAGAAAAACACCAGTGACAATGAGTTAGAATCCAGGTTTTAGCATGACGTCCATTTCACATTCTCCAGATTCAGTTATAGCTTGGCTAGTTATTAAGCTCTGTCCTCTCCATTGCTGATGATCTAAACTCCGTTGAACATATCTATTATGTTTCCATGTCTTCATTTCCACATCTTTGCACATAATTTCATTCATCTTGAATGTCTTTTCACATAGTTCAAATGTCTCCCTCTTCCATCAAACCTAGTTCAGGTTGCACCTCCTTTTCTTTTTGGTTCTTCTTAGCACTGCTCCCATACCATTGTAGGAGATAATACAAGAGAAGAAGAATTTAATCTTCTGTATTACTGAACAGTTTCTTCCCACCTGAACACCCAACACTAGTAGCCCAAATATGTCACAAGTCCTTGAAGTTAAGGATATCTTTTATCATACCTGTTTTCACAGGTAGGTTCCATGAATAAGTCAGAAATATTAAATGTCCTTAGTTTGATAAAATGAAGAGAAAGGATTAGTGAAATAACTGATAGGCTCAAGAAATATAAACTTTATACACTGAGAAATTTCTGAAATCTGTTCTTTTACCAAACTTCAATCTTCTATTGAAAAGCAGCCACTTTTTTGTGGATTTATGTTCCCTAAGAGCTAAAAGAGAGAACCAGTCCATAACAAACAAAATGGAACAAGCTGCCACACCATCGATTTTCACTATGGAAATTGGAGCTCACTGAGGAAGCAAAAAGACAAGTAGGGAGACTCTTACCTCGGGAAGTAAACAGGAATGCTTGCACTTGAAAGCAAAGCCAGAACAGGATTCTTATTGAGCATCTCTTGCAGCCTATAGGGAGATTATCTCTGACAAAGCCGGATTCTGTTCTTTTCAATGTACAAGGAGTGACTGGAACATGCAGTGAATATTTACCTTCGATACACACATAATCATTAATCTCCCCTAAATTACTCCCACTTTTGTTTGAACCCTCTTATTCTACCATTTTTGCCACTTTCTTTTATATTCTCTATTTTTACGTATTTGGTACAGGACCTCACTATGCAGCTGGGACTTCTAGTGATGCTCCTGTTTTTAGTCTCCCCAGCTCTGGGAGTATAGGTGTGCAACACCACCCCTGGTCCCAGTGGCTAGCTCAGCTTACCCCAAGAGCAGAGCTGGCGAGTCATGTGGTACTAGGGATCAAACCCTAATGATCATGCTTGCCTAATCAGGAGCTTAGTCTGCTCAGCTATCTCACAGGCCTTTGTAGTGTCTTTATGAAGTGTGATTGAAAATAAACTGAATGCTGCTATTCAATACTATTAAACAGAAAGGTTCACTTCTCGTGATATAATGTGTGCCCTCCTTCACCCTACCCAACAGATCTGACACAATGTGACTCCTGGCTCTTCCTGAAGCAAAAATGGCCAAGAAAGGGAAACCACTCAGAACATCAGGGTGGATGTAGAAGTTTGATTAAAGATGTTTGTGAAAGAGGACTTCCAGAAGTACCTCAGAAGGTAGCAAGACTGATGGGATGCATGGTTATGTATGTGAGGAGGTGAATATTTAGAGAAGGACTGGTTTCTGTATGTTTTTGTTGCAATGAATATTTTAAAGAGTTAAACTTTCCCTGTATTTCTTAATCACACCTCATATATTGGTATTTGTACTGACAGACAAACTTTGATTTTTCATGACAGTTTTCTCTTGGGAAAGTACTCAGAGTTGAATCTCAGGTTCTTTACTTACCAAATGATATGCTCTTTTTTATTATTTTTATTGAGAAACAAATAGCAATGAGACAGTTTCAAAGCCTATTAATAGGACAGTTTCAATAATTAACACATCGCATATTGTCGTCTTTGTAGTGGTTATTCATCGTACACAATGCAGACAAGATATCCTATCCAAACACTGCTAGTACAAATCTTTCTTCTTACTGAATTCAGAGAAAATAGCTGTATCTATCCTAAGTATTTTGGATATACAGATACAAAATGGTTCTTCATTTGTATCCTCTTTTTTGTTTCATTTTGTCAAAGATGGGTATTCCATTGACATTTTAATATTGTAGGTGCATGAATTCAGCAAAATAATCCAATATAGCCCAGTACTCCACAATAGTAGTGGTTTATCTGTAGGACTGGCAATGTCAGAATTGACTTGAGCCTTTCACATCTCAGAATATTAATATGGCTTTACTTTTTATACCTCATTTTTATACTTTTCTACTGAATGGTTAAGACC
>NDGN011121646.1:0-11492 GCA_002564285.1 Tympanoctomys barrerae | reverse complement strand
TTCCAAAGGTATAGCACCAGTTCTGCTTTCCCAGGTTACATTTTCAACATACTTTCTACCTCCTACTTCTCTTCTTCCTCCTCTGTCATTTGGCAACTTGGGGACCCACTGCAGTAAGTGGGAGGAGCTGGAATTTCCAGAGCCCAGCTAGCCTGCACACTGTCCCCTCCTCTTCCCCAGGTTACCCTGACATTTCTTGTAGCTTTTCAAGACTCCTGATCTCTTTTCTTCCTAGAGCGTCATCATCTCATCTGTGGAATGAGTAGCAATCTGTGGAAGGATCTGCTTCACGTGCTTGTAGATCCAGCACTCTTCCTTTCATTTATCTTCAAGGCACCAGAAGTTGAAGTCCTAATATCGCACACAGCCAACCTGTGCAAATTCTCTACCCTAATCATGGCCTTAAAGGTCAGTCTAGGAAATTGCAACATGATGTGATTCTTAACTCAAAAATTTGATGTACGGAAGTAATATATGCCTAGAAAATGGTCCACCAGCACTCTCTCCCATGAGTAATTTTTTGTGTTTACTTGATTAGTGTCTGGTTCTCACCAAAATATAAATTTATGAAAGTGGAGTGTGTATCTTTACTTACCCAAGAATCCCAGCATTGAACAGAATGTCTGACACATAATGCAGTGTCAATAAATATTTATTGAACGAATGACTGATTGAGTATAGATTGGTCTATTAGAGTCATCATCTGGAACTTAAAATTGTGCAGAACTCCTGCACTGGAAATAAGATAGGGAGGAGGAGATTCCTCCGGAAGTAAATGGTAATAGTGCAGGCCAAGAGTTTCTTATCTCTTACTCAGAAGATTCCTGTTGCACTACAGGAAAGTCTTGGCTTGGCCACTGTCTCTGCCTCAGAAAACGACCTTAGTACCAATCTCCACCCAGTGATTCGAAGAGTCAGTGAGCAAGAAGGAAGGACACATTTAAGAGCCAAGCTTCCAGGTGGGTCACAAAGAGTAAAGCAACCCAAATAAAGTTTAAAGAAAACAAAGGCAAAAAAAAAAATCAAATGACAAAATGGTACTCATCCTAGGAACACAATGATTGAAGCAACCAGTATAATCTACCATATTAAAATCAAAGGCAAAAACCCTACAAGACAGGCCAATTGATGCCAAAAAGTGGTCAACAAAAGTAAAAGTTCATTGTTAATACAAACTCAGAGTGAATTGGGAATACAAAGGAACCACTCAACCGATAAGGATACCTACCAAAACCTTTAACTAGCACTGTGTTGGGTGCTGAAAATGGAACACTTCCCACATCAGACCAGGGGCCAAGCAGTGCTGGCTGTCCTCTTCTGTTCTGCTTAGCGTTGAAACAGAATTGGGAGTCAGTGCGGCAACATAAGAGAAGTAGAACCAGTCATCCAAAATTGGAAAGAGAAGAAATCATCCTTGCTTGTAGAAAATAAGATGGTATCTATAGAAAAATCCTAAGAAATCTGTAAAATCTCTAAGAATGAATTGAGCGGATTTCCTGGGTACAAGGCCACAACATAAGAATAACTACTATTTCTAATAGCAACAATGAACAATTGGAAACTGAAATTTAAAAGGCGCAGTATTATTTAGAATGGCTCAAAAATTGAACTACTTAGGTACAAATCTAATAAAATATGCAAAGGATCTGCATGTAACAAAATGCTGAAGGAAAAAACAAAGTTTTGAATAAATAGAATGATAAGCTCATATAGTAAAGATGGAATCCCAAATTCCAAACAAACTTCCCTTTTCTTTTTTTTTTCTTCCCTTCCCTTTCTTTCCTTTCCCTTCTCTTCTTTTCTGCTTTCTTTCCTCTCTCTTTATTCATTCCTTTTATAAATTGAAATTAATTTGAAAGAGGAATCAAAGTAATCAAAACAACTTTGAAGAAAGAACCACAGGAGAAGCCTCGTGTTCCCTCTCTTCAAGTCTTAGTCTAGGGCTGTAGCAATTAAGCCAATATGGTGTTCATGATGAAATGCAGAAACAAATCAGTGACATGAATAAAAATATAAAAATAGACCCACATAAATGTGACCCACTGATTTTGGTCCAAAGGGTGAAGGTGACTCAACAGAAGAAGCAGGCCGTACTTCTAAGTGTGAAAGTTTAAAACTGTAATAATTTAAGAAGAAAGCATGAGAGAGAGAAAACCTTTGTGGATTTGGTATGAGTTTCTTAGATAATCATCAGGAGACTAGTAAAATAAAACACTGACAAGTTGGACTTCATCGCAGTTAAATACTTCTGCTCTTTAAAACTTTATCAAAAAAATGAAAAGACAAATTAGAAGAAAATGTAACAAATATAAAATAAAGGATTTGTGTACTGAAGATAAATAGAAATCTCAAAGTGAAATAATAAGAAAAACAATCTAAATTGGTGGAAAGTTTGAGCAGACATCTCACACTGAAATGGGTGGGAAATAGACACATGGAAGGATGCTCAACATCGTTATCCATGAAGGGAAGTTCAAATTTAAAATGCAACAACATGCCGCTACTTACTGAGCAGAATGGCTCGATAACACAGTAACAACCATGCTAAGGGCAAACAAGGGTGCAGTGACGGGACTTCACAGACTTGGCCGGGAGGGACACCAATGTCCTGGCTACCTTTGAAGAGTTTGGTAGTCTCCTATAAACTCAGACATATGCTTTTCTTATGGCTCTCCAGTCCCATCCCTAGGTATTCAACTCAGAGAAATGAAATCTTGATCCACAAAAAATGTACATTAACATGTGTAGCAGCTCCATTCATAATCATCAGAAACTGGAAACAGCTCCAAAAGTCTTTCATCAGGAGAGTGGATAAGCAAGCTGTGGTATGTTTACAATCAATGTTATTGCTATCAGCAATGATGATGATGATGATGATGATGATGGTATGATAATGAGCTATCAATATACACCACTTAGAGGACTCTCAAAGGCATTATGGTGAGTAGCAGAAACTAGTTCAGAAGTGGACCTATTGCACAGCTTAATCATAGGACATTCTCAAAGCAGGAACAGTGGCTACAGAGGCGTGGATACGGAGAAAATAATGGATCTAAAGGATTAGCATGAGGGTGTTCTTTGGGTTTAGGAAAACAGTGCTGTATTCTGGTTATAGCAATGGTTTCATGATCCTGCACTTGTTAAAATTAATAAAGTCAGGGTTGGGGAGTTGGCTCAGCAGTCTCAGTACCTGCTCGGCAAATGCAAAGACCTGGATTCAATCCCCAGTACTGCATGCCTTGCCAACCCCATGCTATGCTGGCCACCAAAACTGCATGGTGTTTGGGAGGCTGAGACAGGACAACCACTATGAGTCCAAGCTGCATAGTAAGACCCTATACCAAATAAATAAATGAACAAACAAATAAATAAATAGGTTTTTTTTTTAATGTTTTTAGCACAAGGTCTATAGGGTTTCACTGTGTAGATCAGACTTGGAGTGATTCTCCTGTTTTCAGCCTCTCAAGCACTGGGATTATAGGCACGCATGGCACTACAACCAGTCTTAATTGCCATCTCAGCATGCCCTGGGGGTGGGGCTGGCACAGCACAATGGGAATTGAGCCCCTTCGCTGTGCTCTGTCTAAGCAGGTGCTTTAGTCTTGCTGAGCTATCTGGCCAGGCTAACTAAAAAAATGGATTTTTAAAAAAAATCATAAAATCAAATACTCCACAAAGGCCAATTTTGCTATGTTTTAATTTACTAAAATAGAGCTACCTCAAGGAAGATCCAATGACAGAGGGAGACAGCGCAGGTAGGACATGGCTGTTGGCTTGTGCTATCTATTGACTGTGGGCCTGGGTCTCTTTGCACCAGCCTGCAGAAGCTGTGCTCCTCCCTCCCTCCCTTCAGGCCATGACCCCTCCCTGCTCCTGATGATTGATCACTGCAAAGCCTAAGCTGGCTCTCCAAATTCCCAGGCCCTCTCTCAATGTCGCTTTACCACAGGCCACAGCAGTCCCACCCCTCCTGCCCAGGATCCTCCCTCCCCTGGCCCCTGGATGCCCTCTCTATGGCACCAGCCCAAGCCAGACACACTCACTTGTCCACTGACTTCCCAAGTATTTGCAGAGTCCCTACTGGGCACCGGACTCAGCCAGGGACCCTGCTGCCAGGCTGAGGCCCACGGCATATTCTGGAGGGTGCGGTGGTGAGAGCAGCTGTCCTGTTGAGGGCCATCCGTGGTATGTCCTGTCCCAAGGTCCTGGCTGTTACCTCACTTCCCATCTTTGCAGATTTTAAATGCTTTCCAGTGCTTCCCTCGTTTCTCAGGTGAAGACTTAAGCGCAGCCAGCACCGTGACAGTGTCTGCTGGCTCACCCCCTTCCCTAGCGACACTTTGCTGACTCTCTGGCCCTATTCTTTTTATAGTGTTAGTGTGAAAACTTTTCAGTGCTTCCTGGCAGGAAAAAAAATCACTATTTTTCTGTTTCCAGACACACAATAGGGGACGAGTGAGATGAGAAGGAGCAGCAGGGACTTCTCAGGAGTTGCTCAGCAGACTAGGGGCAGAGCCAGGGCTAGGACAAGCGTGCTGACCCGGAAGCTGAAGCTCACATGCCAGAGAGCTGCTAAAATCTCTCTCCCAAAACTGGACAGAAATGGAAGAAGCTGTCTCCCAGATATCTGCACAAGCAACGTAAGACAGAAATGCTTTCAAAACACACTCCTGTCCTGAGGGCACGAGATGGTTTTGATATAAGTTGCGATGACAGCAGTTGGTAACAGACCCACATTCAGGGAACTGTTCCAGCATGCCAGGGGTTTGGAAGCTTTTAACTCATAATTCAGCCTCACACACAGGCCCACGAAGCTACAGCACCGGGAGGGAGCTGACAAACCACAAAGATCAGGAAGTGCAGGGCGCACGCTGATCGGAAGAGCGGTAGAAAGTAAATGCATATCAAATGTGCTCTGGGAGCTGGGGCCAGCCTGATGAGGCTTGAAAGCAACTCTGATGATTTCCCAGCACACGCGGAGCCCTCCAGCCCAAAGGTGCCCCTAGGAGGAGGGGAAGGAAATGAACACCCTGGCCCACTTGCTAGCCACGCGCCGCAGACGTGCTCCCCCGGCGCCGCGCACAGCCAGGCTGCCTAATGCTGAGCCGGACTCAGGGCTTTACCAAGTGACTCTGCCATTTCCAGCACTTAGTGTAATGCTGTCTTAAATTAGCCTCCGTTTTGCAGGGAGTGAGAACTTGTTTGAGGAACCCTGACTAGCATGGAAGTGAGGGCAGGGATGTCGCCAAGTAAACCGGTGGTGCCGTCACAGGCCACCATTCAGTCCACCCTCTGCTCTGCCCCACCCTTGGCTCCCAACATTCTGAATACATCCCACCTCTGTCCTCTTCCTTGCCCTCCCTCTTCTGATGGGTGGCTCTCCTCCACCAGCTTCAGATTCTTTAGGTGAGAAAACATAACAGTGCCCCAACTTGAAAAGCACTTCTATCTCCCTGTTCTGTTTGTTTGTTTTGTTTTGTTTTCCCACTAGTGGCTATCCTGCCCTACAGAAAAATTGTGGAATTTCCATTCATAGTAGTGGAGCTCAAGGATGAAGGGAGCTCCGAAAGACTACCCCAGGTTGCACTGCGGCATCCCTTGCCCATAGTGCTCCTTCCTCACTTCCCACTTGACAGAACCCCAAGCAGCTCTCTGGTCACAGGGCCTCCTCATCTGCTGTCTTGTCTGATGAATAATGGCAAGTCACTGGACCAGGAACCTCTAGATCTCTAGATGGTGAAAAGTGGCACCCACTGTGAAAAGGGATGTTGGGGGGAATGAAATGGACTTCGACAACCCCAAGCGGTGAGGAGAACTTGTTAGGCTCAGACAGGCAGGGTTCAGTGCCCAGCCTTGCCAGCTGAGCCAACAAGCAAGGTGCTGTCCCTAAGACTCTGTCTCAGACCTTCACAGGCCTTCCTGGTGCCCAAGCAGATGAGGGACGGCTAGGCAGCATTTGCCACCCAGACAGCCCCTTTTTGATGAGTTGTAACTCTCACCTAACACCTTCCAGCTTGTATGGCACAAAACTTCTGCGGGCCTCCCTGACTGTACGACCTGTGCCCTCTGGTGCCTTCTGATGGCCCCAGGCTCTCAGGCCACTACAGGCAAGTGGCATCCTGAACATGCTTATTCTGCAGCAGACTGGGCATCCTGTTCCCACTTCCATTCCTCAGGGAATCCCTGGGAGCCCCTGGATCTACTATTTCTTTTAAGATTGTTAAGAAAGGATTTTACAGCCAGAGGAAAAGAAACATCATGGCGATGCTGCCCCCTTCTGGGAGATAGACATTTAAAAACCCTAAAGAGTAGTCGGTTCCTGTTTGGACTCTAAATCTCATTATGGAGGAAATGCACTGCAGCATTTCCAGAAGGGAACAGCCAAGCACTGAGACCCTAGATAGGAGCACCCTGAATCTGCAGAAACATAGATAGCATTCATAATCTAATAATCACAGGGATTTTCCTGAAAGAAGCAGAGAAAGGGCAAGGGGAGCTTAGGAGGTGTCACTGTCTTTCTCCTGCTGTAAGCAAGATGTCAGGAGGCCCGGCGCAGTCTCCTAGCACCCTTATCACTAAAAAGAAAGTCTCCCTGTGTCTGACAAACCCCTTTGCGGCTGTAGCTCCAGTTCACATGTCCTTTGCATCAGTGATTAATTGAGTGAAACAGTACAGCTGAGCACTTAGCACCGGCTGGATAATCTCTCAGCCGTGAGCCGCGGCCTCGTCCACGGGAACCTGCATCAAAATCACCAGAGCAGAAGAACACCCAAGGAGCCCGTGTGCTTGTGCCCTGTGCTTGCGGGGAGCAGCGGTGAGCACAGCCGAGCGAGGTGTCGGAATCCCGAGGAAGGCTCCTTGGGCAGCAGACATCTCAACCAAGCCTTGGAGACTGGGCCCAAGTTAGAAAAGTGGTCCAAGTCAGAGAACGTGCCCAGCCATGCCTGCAGGAGAAAAGATACCTCCCTTGGTTTTTCTTTCTTTCTGCGAGGAAGAGAAAGCAGCTTGCCTGGCTGGCACAGCACTGGGATGCTCCTCAAGTATCACCATTTAACACAGCTTCGGTCCATAAATAGTGTCCTGAACGCACTTACAACCCCCCTCCAAAAATAGACTGCCTGTTCACACAGTGACTTTGAACTGTGGCTTTATATTTAGTTTACTATCCCTGACAATCTATTTATGCTTCTTCGGCTTACATAAACGTCCCTCTCTGTTCATGACTGTCCTGTCTAGGCACCTGATGTTGTCAGAAGGACACACAGCAAGTTCATGCCCTAGGGACTGGGCACCGAACCCATCTCCCCGCTCAGCCTTTAGAATTCCACAGTCCCAGGCCTGCGAAGAAATTCGTTGTCTGCGCCTTTGCCTCCAGTGAGGTTCCCCAGAACTTCACTGCTTAAATTTCACAGGCCTCCTAGAAACAAGCTGCGCCCTTTTTGCCCTAAATTGGTATTTTGCAGACAACTTGCCTGGCTTCTGCTAGAGCGAGCCTAAACAGTTCCCTTTGCTTCCAGGCCCCTTCCAGAGCCTGCAGGCTCGCAACAAGTTACCCTTCCCAGCCCGTACGCCCACCTCTCTGCTCGGCTATAGGCCCTCAGAGATCCAGCCGTGGGCATGAGTCCTTCTCAAAACCCCTATCTGCTCCTGTGCTGGCCCCAAGCTGGGGAGTTCAAGACCACTGATGGATGTACCTCTGAATTCTCGGATGATATTCTGGCTCCGTCACACATGTCCATGTGTGACATTGCAGTGTCACAAACAGTGCGAGGGTGACTATGAATGCAGAATCTTGTTCTATTCTTCTCCTGCAAGAGAAGGAAGAATGTGAGAACGCAGGCTCTGCAGCAGCTACTGATAATTATAGAGTTGTGGGCAAGTCCAAAAGGTTTGCTGAATCTCAGTCTCTTCATCTATGAAATGGACATAAGAACATTTAACTTTGAAAATTATGAGAAAATGTAAAGAGCAGAAAAAGTGGGGACCCAATAGTTAATAAAGGTCAAGTCACCCTTTTTCTTGTCTTCCCCTGAGAAGCCCATGTACCCCTTCAATATTATTATTATTATTATTATTATTATTATTATTATTTAGCACAGGATGGCCTCACTTTTTAGCCTGGGTTGTCCTTGAACTCATGGTGATCCTCCTGCCTCAGCCTCCCAAGGGCAGGGATTATAGGTGCACACCACCATGCCTGGCTGACCTGTCAGTTTTGAAGCTCCATTCCAGTTCAGACTCTCCACAGTTTCTGTCCTCCAAGAAGTTCTTCTGCTGCTCCCTGAGTTCAAAGTCACCGCTGCCACAGGAGGGAACCACTTTTAATATAGAGCACAGGCTCTGAATGATTGTGTTCGCCCCTGGAAAGGCAGTGAGCCACTGCAGGGCTTGTACTCAAGTGGCCTCACTGGGAAGACTGACGACCAGAGCCCCGCTGTGTGGGAGCAGCGTGCCACCAGTCACCTTTCCCAACCACCATTCCGACCTTCGCTCTGTGGCTCTCAGCTCTAAGCTTTTCACCGGTTTCCTGAGTTGTTCTCAAAACCTCTGTCCAGTCCTGTGCTGCCCCCTTGAGCATCCCAGCTGAAGGGCATGGTCTCTCAGAGGCGAAGTGCACACAAGGGGCGGAGGAAATGGGCAGAGAGATGTAGATCAGGTACCTAGCGGGACACAGGCCCCACCGAGAGGTAGAGCCACCCCCTCCTCATGCACACACTCATTCTCATTTTGGCTCCAACTTCTTCCTCTTATGGCTCTTGTTTAGCATAAAACCAGCCTGGTACATATTCCAGGTAATCATGTTCTTTATTGCAAGCTTAGGAGAAGGGAGGAAAAACAGAACTTAAAACTCATAGAAAACCAAAGTTCTAAGTGTGTCCAGAGTAAAGCTCTTGTTCAGTGTGTGGACTTGGTCACGTAACTCACCTGATGACACAGAGCCACCCCATCAGCCTGCGCATGCCAGTCTCCTCCTGTTCAGTCAGGATCAGGCTTGTGGCTTCCAGAGCGTGGGCGGGGATTGAAGCCTAGATTCCCAGTGTGGCTGAGGCAGGCCATCTCCACAGGATTTCCTGCTGCACGAAGTTCTCACCTCTAGAAATTGTCCCTAGAGAATCCAGCTTCACCTAAATGAAAGAGATTCTGAGGAGCCACAGGTGCCTGTTTCCTTTCCCTTTCCTGGACCACTCTGCCCACTGCAGCTCTGCAGCTGAATCAGCTCTTTCCAGGGAGACCTGAGGGAATGTCTGAGGAAGATCACGGTATGCCCCATGCTTCTGGAGCCCTGTCTCCCTTCTCATCTCAGTGCTGCCCCTGGACACCTCATGACCTCATTCCTATTCCAATAAAGAGTGATCTTACCAAGGGCATAGGCCTAGTTTTGTCCCAGCTTTCATTAGATCTCATTTGGAAAGCTTCCCACTGTCCTGAACTCTTACCTATTAGGGAACCAAACATGGAAAACGAAAGTTTATGAAGCTCATGTAGTTTTCTTGATCCGTAGATCAAGGCTAAAATCAACACTACCATTAACATAGCGCTTCACATCTTTATATTTGTGCCCTCATTTGAATTTCACCACAGCCTTTGAGTCTAGTGAGTCTAGCTTTGCAGGTCCTATGGGTATGGTTGACACAAAAATAAACTCAGGTGCCAGTGAGATAGCTCAGCGGTCTAAAGCACCTTCTTAGCAAGCACAGGCTCTTTGGTTCATTCCCCCCACATGCCATGCCAGCCCTGCCCCCAGGGCAGTCTGAACAGGCCACAATAAATGAATAAATAAATTAATTAATCAATTAATTAAACTCAGGACTCCTAATCCTCCATGTGGGGTTCCATCCTCTGTAGTTTTCTGCTGCTTGCCTGTTGTGCTAACATGCCCACGCAGACCATTTTCTCAGACCGGCAGCGCCCATCTTTGAATTTCCTTGCATTTGCTTAATGCTGCATTCCCGATCCAAGGCTGATTGAGTGCCACACAACGCTGATTAGACAGCACACTTCTGCATGCCAAAGAGCACAGGGGGTTCCCAGACCCTTCAGCAACACCTCCCAATCAAGGTGCCACAACCATTTGTGCATTCTCAAGACCCTCAAGCTCTAAGCTCTTTCAGGTCACTGAATAAGAAGGCCTGATGACCTGTTTCCAAATTGTCTCTTTGTGTACCCTAGAGCCCAGCACACATCTCTTTATATCTTTCGTATCATGTTGAAAGTGTTGGGCAATCCTGCTTGCTTTTGCTGGACACACGGTTGGTAGCAATCAATACCTGGCAATGGCTTGAGTGCTAAGGGACAAACTGCATTAGACCAAGTTGGGGTGGTTGGGGAAATGCCTAGCTATTTCTTGAGACCCAGGGCAGTGAAGCACTTGTTGAAGGTCCCACAGCTAGTAAGTGTGGCTAGGACACAGGCTTCTCTTTATTATAAAAAAGCTAGGCTTTAAGCATTCAGTAGGCCATGGTTCCAAACAGAGCTAAGAGAGATAAGCAGAGCTTTTTAATTTTTGCTTTCATTTCTGTTCCAGACCCTGGGAAAGCTCTGGGGTTGGGGAATGCTGTAACTTCCACTGACCTCAGATTTGCCTGAAAGTCAGCAGATCACCAAAAGGGAGGAGTCAGCTGGGGCTGGGGATAAGGATATTGTCATTTGTCTCAAATGACCTGCAGCTCAGAGGATGGCAGAGAGCACCAGCCCCAGGCCAGGCAGCGTCTTGAGGATGCAGGGGACTTGTGGCACCTGCTGCATGCCATGACTGGAAGCTGGATTGTGCTGGTGTAGGCATCACCCAAGTGCCCCTTCCTGCCAACATGGCTGGAGAATAGAGTTCTGTAAGAGGAAAGTATGAGGGAGGTGAACAGAAGTGCTTGGCATGCAATAGGTTGTGCAAGCTGCTGAACCGGCATGTGGTCCGTCAGTGACTCACTCCGTAGCACGTGGCCTAGGGTTGGTTGACAAAAATGGGAGTATTTATGGAAAGGGAGTATGAGATGCCAAAATCCATGGGCTTGGGGGGCTCTTGGCTGTGCAGCTCTCAATGTCACTCATCTCAGGGCCGTATTGCTCATACCTGTTATCTTAGACCTATGATTCCTTATATTTCTGACAAACTGGCAGTTCTATCTCTTGATGTCTTCAACTATTACCAAAAAACTTGTAATACCTCATACAGGTGCATTAGCATTATCTGATCTAGCAAGAAAGCATATAATACAGGCTTAGATACACTATGACTAAGCCAGGTATTGAAATACAGTGGATTTTTAATAAATATTAATTAAAGGAGAAAGGCAGGCAGGCAAGGCAGAAGCATCAATGAAGGATACGGATTTATTTTTCTCATACATGCAGGTTTCTATCTCCACTTCAATACTGAAAGCTAATGCTATTTTAGAACTTATTATTCTGGGTATTATTCTAAGTGCTTAAACCTTTTTGGTTATTTAATCTTTATGTACAAATTAAGAAAGATGTTATATGTATTCTTATTTTAT
>NDGN011121614.1:0-10000 GCA_002564285.1 Tympanoctomys barrerae | reverse complement strand
GAACGAAACAATGCAGACAACGAAAATGCCTAACCAGAGAGTAGAAGTTAAATGAATTACTGTGTACAGTATTTACATAACAGATATACAATACCACTATATACACAATTCCTTACAAAGTTTGGACTCCCTTGAGGAATTACTTGTTTTATACTGCTATGTAAAATGCAAGGTAAAAACTATCCCTCCAGTGAAAACACAAGGATCTATGAAACAGGCTCAGGAAACTCTGCCGCACAGTTCTGACGCCGTTGGCTGCTTCTGTTACTTCTCCCTCTGGGAGTTCTGAAAGGCACTGTAGGAGAGCTATCTTAGTGTCAGGAGTGGGAACTCCACAAAGAACTTTCCATAGTTAGAACTGGCTCTGCCACTTTGCCCTGTGGGAAAAGATTTCAATATTCTCATGTTCTCAGTCCTACTTCATTTCCCTGAATTTGTAAAAATAAATGAATTTTTGATTACCAAAGAAATTTATGTTCACTTGAAAATATCCCATAATTTGAAATTTTCCTAACCATGTCTAGTTGGAAGTCAAATTGGAAAACAATTACGCTTTCAGCCACCAAACTTGGCAGCTTGCCTCCAGGGAGACATTAGTATTATGTAAGTCTGTCCGGCAAAAACACTTTGATAAAAGAGCCAACTCTGTTCTCCAATCCAACAATTTGAAATAGTACTGAAGCACACCATAAGGGATTTGAGTACCAGGCAGTCCCCTCAGCAGTTTGGACTGGACAGGTTCATCTGAGATTGGGGCAGCCCAGAGAAGAGGCCCAGAGCCATGGACTGGGCAGACGGGTTACGGCTGGTTGCTGCACCGAGCCCTAGTTCATATCTTCATTTATCTGCCCAGCACCTCTTCATCCCGCAGCCAACTGCTCACCCTTGCAACATGCCGACCCTCTAGAGGCTGCTGCTCTGTGTTAAATCTGACACGGAACAAGTGGTCCCCTAAGTTATGCCCACATAAAGAGCTGCACCGGGCTGGAACCTTGCTAACCGAGTCCCCCGTCTCCTCCAGCATCTCTCTTTCAACTGCCTGAACTATAGTATTGCCATCCTGAGCTTTCCTGTCCCCTTCTGTGTGAGGGGAGGGTTTTCAAACTTCACCCTTGGCTGTGCAGTACAGCATCTGAAGTTTTCTTACTGCCTTGGAACAGATGGGGCTTGGAGGGCAACCAAACCACATGCCTGTTTCACAGGAAGGGTATTAGTGAGTAGTTACCATGTAGAGGGCAATAAAAAGAAAATGGAGCCCACATAGGAAGAATCTGTGGGCTAAGGAATGGTCAGCCCCAGCCCCCGTGTGCCTGGGATCACCCGGCATGCAAGGCTGAGTGTCTCCACCTGTCACCTCTCTGCAGTCCTCACTGGCTTTCAGTCATCTTCTTTAGGGCTTGGTGCAGTGGGGCTTGCAGACCAAAGTCATGTGGTACGGTGAGTCTCACCCCAACCCCATGGAATTGCAGTTTCCAGGGAGGGAACTCATGAATGTACATTGCCCAAGGTGCCAGTCAGCTGCACGTAGCTGGTGAGCACGGCCGCAGTGAAGACATGGCTTAGGCAGAGGGTTTGTAAGTTGTAGGACAAGAATGGGCTCTGGGAATCATTCCCAGGCATCCTACTTTCAGAGGGGAACTTTCTGAGGTTTCATGGGGAAATAAAGCTCTCTGCAAATTAAAGCAGTTTCTCCCCACCTATATTTCCCAGAAAACTAAGCAAACCACGGTGGTGCACATGCATGGGAGGCTGGGAAAGGATGTTGAAGAGTTCAAGTCTGACCTGTACAACTCAGAGACTTAGAAAGTCACTGTGTCAGAATGTGAAAAATAGCACTGGGCATAAAACTCAGTGCAAATGTTCTGAGCTTAGTCCCCAGTACCATAAGAAAAGTGAAAAGGAAATTAGTCCCTATAAACTAGTCCTTGGATAAAGAGTTATACAACCAAAAAGCCACTGGATCCTCTCTCCTGCACTAAATTGTCAGAGGACCCTTGCTAGATGAGCTTACTAAAGGCACTGAGATCAGGCAACAACAAAGCCCATTTAACTCTTCTCATTCTAGCAGTTCTCTGACTTGCTTGACAGAAATGCCTTTGCCTGCATGTCTGTCTTTTTGTCTGTCTGTCTGTCTGTCTGCCTGCAAGCCTGGCTGCCTGCCTGTCTGTCTGTCTGTCTCCCTCTTTCTCTCTCTCATTCTGTGTGTGTGTGTGTGTGAGAGAGAGAGAGAGAGAGAGAGAGAGAGGTGTTACTCTGAGAAGCTAGTGTTCCACAAAAGCCATCTGGATGTTTCATTTTGTAAACAAACTTTCTATTATGTATTTGGTACAGGGTCTCCCTTTGCAGCTCAGTGATCCTCCCATCTCAGCTCCTCAGTGCTGGAATTACAGGCGTGCACCACTACACCTGGTTTGGGGGCCAGCAGGGTGGTTCCAGAGCCAGCACAGCATGCAGTACTCAGGTCCTTGTGCTTGCCAAGCAGGCACTTAGATCACTGAGCTATCCCCTCCAGTCCCTAGCAGTTCCTTTAGTTTAGTTCATGTCACACTCAGTAAGCTGGCTGGCGTGATGGAGAAGATACTGAGATCAGGTGTTTTAGACTCCTCTGTAGCACTTGCCAGTGTGAGGCCTTGGACAAATGTCTTGTCCCATTTCACCAAAGAGAAAATAGAAGCCACGAGGCCTCCTGCCCACCCTCGTGGGTTATTTGGAGGACCACAGACTAAAACCTCTTATGGGATAAATGTACTATATGGGTCACTTCATCAGTCTCCCCTCCTCACCGTTGTGTGCTCATCATTTGGAAGGTCCTCGCCATCCTGATACCTACCACCATCCTTAACAGAGGGTCCTTGACAAAGTGACAGCAGAAGTTGCTGTGATCCAAACACTGCATCTAAGGGTCAACTGCTTCACCCTGGAACTGCCGCAGCATCAGCACTTCCCTGTTATGCAGGACAGACCCTCCGAGCATCATCTGCAGAAGATGTCATCATAGAAGGTGGCCTTTCTTACTACATTGCATAAATTTTCTCATACAATTAATTGTTTTCTTTATAGACACTGGTGCCATTAATATTTTTTTTTGTCAGTACTAGGGATTGAACTCAGGACCTTGCGCTTGCCAGGCAGGCACTTATTCTACTGTGCTATCTCCCCAGCTGCCATTAATATTCTTATTGTTAGCATTCACAGTCAGAAGGCAGAGGACAGAGAAGTTTCCTTTAGCTTTCCTGGGTCTGTGTTCCATAAGAGTAGCTCTGTGTAGAAATACTCTTCCATGAGGAGAACCCTCTCCCTTCTCTCTAAAGGAGAGACCTCATTATACAAAAAGGAAGTGAAGACTGGAAATGGGAAAGATGTGCTCCCAGTGGCCTTGAGGACATGACCGTTGGTGTGTGTCATTGGCTCTGATGAGGTGAGAGCAGGAGCCACACCCCATGTACCTCTGAAGCACCCATCCACTGTGCTTCTCAATGCTGGGCATGGTTACTGCCACTTTCTAGGTGCTCAGCAAATGTTTCTGGACAAATGGAGGGAAAAATGAATGACACCTGCCTTGCAGTACCCTAGCCCAGCCTCTCTGGTTTTGTGCGGCCTCTATGAGCCATGAGACCTCTTTCTCACACATGGTAGACCATCGCCCTATCATAGAGTTCAAACATTAATACATAAAACTTATTAACACGCTCACCAAGTCAGGACATAGAGACTGAGTGCTATCTCTATGAGCTCAAAGTACCATATAAATGTATCCGCACATGTACCAGGGGAAGGCCAAGGCAGCAGGGAGCTTCCTTTTCTTTCCCCCAATAGATTTTAAGGTGAGGAAGGGGCCAACTGTGTCCTCATCACTGTCTTTATTCTTATCACAGAAATTACTCAAAGATGAAGAATTTTCTTTCATTGCCTGATATATTTCAATTATGTAAAACAGTATTTGACACATAGTAGGCTCTTTATAGGTTTCAGTGAATGCCTAGTAATTACTATCAATGCTAAAACTACACACCTCCTTCTTTCCAGGCATGATGCCAAGCACTTCATAGTTGTTATTTGAACAATGGAAGGAAACTAGGAAACAGAAACACAGGTGCAGAAATGTCCTAAGCCAGTTATGTCCTCGTCATGCCTCCCTCGGCCATTTCTAGTGCTTCACCATCAAACAAGTGCTGAATGCTTAACAAATTAGCAAGAGGACAGATTCCAGGAAATAAGCAGCCCTAGACTTTTGCCTGTCCCTGATGGCTCTGATCTAGAAAGGTTCAGTCCTTCAGCTCTCTAACACTCCCAGACGCAGGACAGTGAGCCTTAAGCCCTGCCCAGCAAGGCAGTTAACAAGATTTTTATTGACAGGAAAATAAAGACATCAGAGAGAAATATGACCCTCTCTGCCTTGTCTTTAAGTGAAAAATGTGCTGGGTCAGAAAGATAAAGGATGACGTCCCCTTTCTCAGATATTCTCTCTAGCTTTTCTCCTGAGACCAAGGTCAGCCCAGAAACCACTAAGAAACAGATGCCATGGCCAGATGGTGAGGGAGCCCGAAGCCCGAGGAGTGGGAGGAAGAAATGGGGAGCTGCCTGGCATTCCAGGCTGTGATAAAAAGGTCTGAGCCATGAAGAGACATCCATGGGTGTCCCAAGAAGCACACTAAGCACTTTCCAGAGGAAATGCAGGGAGGGTGCCGCAGGGGACCAGCAGAGGCATACGACGCTACCTAAGTAGAAAAATCTTCTGTTTAATGATCATAGTTAACTCATTTCAACAAATACCAACTAGTCACCTACTCATGCCCTAGCCTGCATTAGATATGTCTGCATTCACGTGGCCTATTAAGAATATGTCCCAAATGCTAGCTGCTGCATAGCGTGTTCCACTTTACAACGTGGTCCTACCATCTGTTTATCTTGATTTGGTTCCAAATGACACCATGGAACAGGCATGACAAGATTCATTATTTATTATGCTTCATTTACAGTTGAGGAAACCAGGGTTCAGAGAAAGGCCACTGACAACTACCATTTATTAAATATTCAAGCCATGCCAGGCCCTGTGTGGAGAAGCTGCACGAATCATTCATACCCCCAGCTACCTTGTAAGTAAGTACAGTGTACCTGCTTGGTACACGTGAGGAAATCAAGGCTTCCAGAGATGACGTTCAGTTTCCAAAGTCACACATACAGCAGTGAAGGAGTTGACATGTCAGCTAAAGGAGCTCTGTGTCTTTTTTCTGGAATTCGAAGCTGTACTGGCACCAGAGGTTAAATCATTAGCCCAGGATCCCACAGCTTTCCAGACAGAAAGTTCCACTTGTGTCCAGGCTTTCTGCTACCACTGCTACTTCAGGAAGTTATTAGTATCAGAGGAGTCTTTGTCTTAAGGGCATTCGTCATCTGTTACAGGAATCAGAAAACATATAAGGAAGAGCTAGTACCAACTAAAGGCCACACTGTGGTCTTCAGATGATGAATAAGACCTCCAGGAAATACTATGTTTAAAGCAGAAAATGCTTTGGGCCCACACCCCTCTAAGAGCAGTTCCTGGGACTGCATGTTCTCCTGCACGCAGCAGTGCTTGGCTTGCTTTGGTGCAGACAGTTACGAGCTATGGCTATCTGGACGCTGTGTCTCCTAGCTCCTGTGCATTTAGGCAGAGCCATGTGGTTAGTTTTGGATAAGAGGTGTGAGTGGTGGTGCCTTGGTTTACTTCTGAACCAGAACAAAACAAGTACATGTGAACTTTCAAAGTGATCTTTTCCCTAGAAATATTCCAGCTGGCAAAACCATTGTCAGCTTGAGCTTCTGGCTTTCTCTGAAAAGAAAAACTCACTGCTGATCTGCACTAGGTATTTATTTTGGGAAAAGTAAGCGTTTATTTATTGTGTATGAAGGCATTGAAATTTGAAGTAAATTTGCTACTTCAACATAACAAGGCTTATCCTAACACACAGATGAGGTAGCATTCCAGGAGAACATACCAATGGAAGCTAGGACTTAAATTAGGCCTTGTAAGCCTGAAAGTGAAGGCCAAGCATGGGGAATTGGAGAGCTACAAGAGATAAAAGACTCCTCTAGTGAGCAGACGTGTGTTGCACACTAGAGTCGGCCACTCCTGGATTGATGAAATGGGCCAAGGCCAGGAAGAACCTTTAATGCCACAGCTAGAGGTCAGTCAGACCACAAAGAAGTTGGATATTTAGAGATAAAGGTTAGATCACTCTAAGTCACACTAGCTACACTCCATCTGCAGGGAGAGGTACCACTGCTGGGTGATGTGCATGGAGTGACCGATCAAAGATTTGCTTTAGGAGAATGAAAATGGCAGTAGTTTCAGATGGTTGGCATTAGGAGAACCAAAGCCTGACAAGGTTTAGTTAGAAAATAGCTATGCAACTCATCACACTCAAAGCTAGAAGTAAATCTCAGAATTTACCGATATTGATGATATTGTTATTGGTGATACTGGCAGGATTTCTAAGATGGAAGATTACTTTAACTCAGGCCACAGGAAATCTATATCCTAACATCTGAGGAAGGGCTCATTCCCTCAAAGTTGGGCCCAGTCCCTTTACAAAAGAGGCATGCACCTGTCCATTGCAGTCAGGAATATTCTGATGGCCGGGAAAGATCGAGAGAATAGGAAACAAGACAAAGAGTAATCCAATGACTGTTAGCCTTAGAAGTTGTCACCCAGGGAACAGTTACCTCTCTTCTTTGGGTATAGAAATGTGGTTCATTTATTTGCCAATGTACCAACTACCTGATTCATTCATCCTAGCTAGAAACTATGCTATCTTCCAGCCATACAATAATGAAATTGAGATGTGACAGCCTACACTCCCAACAAAGGTAGGAAACATGTATTTTGTCATTTTTTAACATCTAATGATAAAGAAAAAGGACAAGATCTAATTGGTATGTGCAAGAAGAAAATGTCAATTCTTAAGAAGTGACAACTAAGCTAAAAACTAACTGATGATTTGAAAAGTGATATATGCAACGGGAAAAGGCTGTGCCATCTTAAGCCCTAGAATAGAAGGGTCATGAATTTGGAGTTTAGGGGAAAAAAAAAAAAAAAAGGAGAAAGTCAGAGAAGATAGAGCTGAAGAAGTAAGAGTTTCAAATTTCTTGTCATGATTTACCAGGCCACCTGAGAATACCAGGAAGCCCTTCAGTAACTTTAAGCATGGTATAAATGGTCTGTACATTTGTTATCTAACTGAACTCTAGGACACTGAAACTATGTGAGGAATGGGTGACAGTGGTAGGGGGAAAAAAGGGAAAGAATGGGATAAACTTAGGGAACATAAAAGTCTCAAGACTAGCTGACAGAATGAGGTTGGAGCACAAAGGAGAGAAGGCACAAGATGCCCTTTAGTTCTCGGAGTTGCAGACCTGGGCAGGTAGGGTCATCACTGTGGAGCAAAGCAACTGACCTAGGGCAAAAACTATAAGTACGATGAAAGGAAGGCTATTAGTGGGATGGCCCACACTGGGGCCATGGATGCTGCTGCCTTCCAGCCTGTTGGTAAGGGGACTTGAGGATGCCTTGCTTTTCAGAAGTGATGAGTCCTGCCCTTGAAGCCTCCCCAAAGGACTCAGAGTTTTAAATCTGAGTAGATCCTTCCAGACTCTTAACTGGTGAAACTAGAACAACAGTATCACATTCTCATCAGTCAGCCGCATTTGCAACATAGCCAATTCCAAGTTCAGGACATAGTATCCAACTCTTTAATCTTCTCCCTTTTATACATTTTATGCTTATCAGGCCCTGTGTTAGCAGTTGACCTACAACACACCATAAGAACTTTTTACAGAAAAACACACAAAAAGACCAAACAAAATTGGACACCAGGGCATAGCTAATTGTTTGGGGTTTTTACCGTGTATGGAGGAATCCCATCAACAGTCTAGAAGAACACATAATTTGAAGGTTCCAGAAAATGGATAGTTGCTTCTGACAGGACTCAGGAAGAATTTCCTTGAAAACTTAGACTTAAATTGCCTCTTGAAAGATGAGTATGACTTAAAAGGTGATGAAAAAAGGAAGACAAGTCTGGCCATAGGAAATAGCAACAGAGGACACAGAAGGTGGGAAGATACGGAAGTGTTTCCACCACAGACCTCCTCCAGGACACCACCGAGCCTGAGCATGGATCCCTCTCCACCCTACCTGGTCAGAGCAACTGCTGCAAGACCAAAGATGTGCAGCTCAGTGGTGTATGACATGTCTGTACTGGACTAAACTCTGAAGGGACTGACGATACAGAGGAAAGGGAACTTAGAAAATATATATTATTTACCAGCTGCTTTTCCCTCTTGCATTCACATATGTTCTCCATGCCCTACAATGGCCCACATACTATCCCCTACGCTCACCCCCCTCCCTCCCTATGTGTAATTATAATGTTCCCTCCTCCAGCACTTTCTGTCCAAACCTGACATAGCCTGCATGGTATAGCTCAAACCAAGGTCCACTGTTACCTTCCCTCCTTCCCCAGTGACGTCCCTGTGTGCCTCCCTTTAGTGCTGCTTCCTGTGTAAGCAGATATCCAGCCTCCTTGCAGTCACGCTATGAGTGCTGTGCTCCAAGGAGCACTCCTAGCACACGATACACAGGAGTACTGTAGGCACAGTGTATGGTGATTCCCCCTCAGAGACCCTGAAGAGCCTAGCACATAAGCATAAGCTCCATAAGTGATGAACAAATGGAGGACCAAGCCTGAATTGAGAGCTCCTGCATCCACTTTCAGTTTGATCTTTAAATTACAAAACACGTAAGAGTACTATAAAGCCAAATATACCCATAAACAACTTCTATTCCAGAGGCTGAAACAACAAGTGGTGAAACTCTGAACACCTAGAGGGTTTACAGCCACATTTCCTTAAGCTTTATCTGAATTTTACGGCTGCATCTTGCGGGACAAATTGCTCCCGGGCAGTGTGTTGTTACTTCCTCTAGGGCCCAGTGTGCTCTGCTGGATGATGAAGGACAGATCAGCAGTCTTGTTCCCCTGCCCACTGGGTCACTCACAGTGAGGTCCAGATGGTGCTGTACACTGTGCCTTTGTGTCCCTGCATCACATATGCACATGTGTGTGAAGATGCGTGTGACTGTAGACTAGCGCAAGGGCAAGGAGGGCACCTGGGCCTATGGAATAGCTTATCAGATTAATCCTCTACTTTGAAAAATTTTGTTTTGGGCTCATTCATGATCTGAGAGAGTGGGAGGCCCAGAAATGGAGAGGGCAAAATTTATTCTCCAACCATAACAATGTTACTGAAAGCCACCAGAAGTCACTGTGTTTATCTTTCTCATTTATCCAAACCCTAAACAGCCCTCTGCAGCAAATCACATTTCATCAGGGAAAATTGCTCCGTCTATAGCATAAACTTCTAGCTGTATCTCCCTCAAGAGCATCCTCTCTAGGTAAACATAAATCTCATTATAATAGTAACATTTGGAGAAGTAATGTCATTTGCCCTGATTTAAACAAAGCAACATAGGCTCTAGTAAAGCTGATCTTTTCCTTAGAAATTCATCAAAGGCACATAACTCAGAGGCAATATGGACTCTCACAGAAGAGAACTAGTGTGTGTAAGGGAGAACAGAGGAGAGTGTGGAAGAGAAATGTGTGTGCTGATGTGTGTGTGTGTGTGTGTGTGTGTGTGTGTGTGTGTGGCGCAGGTGAGGAGTCTTGATGAACTGTTCCAACATCTCTAACTCCTCTTCCACGGAGAAGTGTGCTTCCTCTTTATTTCCTGGCATGCAGTTAGTTTCTAAAGACCAGCTCATAGGATTCATATAGATTTGAGAAAGATCAAATGACTATTTTTCACCACACCAGGGAGAACCTGCCAGTTTTACCCAAGGGTATCTGAAAGCTCCTTCGCCACTGAGCATTGACATCTGCAGTTAGAGTCCAGGAAGCAAAGAAGGGACAGGGAGTCACTGCCCAGAGGAGGAAGTTTCCAGCGCCTACCACACTCAGAGAAGTGT
>NDGN011121535.1:0-18740 GCA_002564285.1 Tympanoctomys barrerae | reverse complement strand
AAAAAAAAAAGAAAAGAAAAGAAAAAGAAAAAAAATACACTTATTTTTTAATACATACACATAGATAGTAGCCACAGTTGTCCAGTCATAAATGAAGAACATTTACAATCAATGTGAGCAAATCATGAATATTGAGATATAATCAAAAGCAAAACAAAATACATAAAGCATAAGATGTTTTCAGCAGAGAAGCCAGACTAGAAAAATAATGGGGGCATTGACAGCAAATCCATAGGGAGAAATCTCTTAGCATTAAAACAGGGTCTAACACTTTGCGGTCTTAATCTGAGTTTTGAGTGGCTTACAAACTTTTTAGTTTTTACAAAGAAAACCATCATGATATTGAAAATACAAAATTAATGTAAAATTATAAATATTTTCTTAGAGTAAAAAAGCAATCACAATAAATGGTATAGTTCAAAACCAACAACAACAAAAACATCAGGCCATCCTAAATTATGGCATGATATCTCAAAACAATTTTTGAAAACTACCTGTTGTTACAATGTCTCTATATGTTTTACATCATGACTCCATGGTTCTTATTTATTCAAAGAAAAATATTTTGCAAACTGATAATGAAAAAGAAATCCAACGATAATTTAGCCTTTACATATGTAAGCTCTATTGGTTTCTTGATCAGGGAATATTCATCGTAGGTTTATAGCTATTTAATAGGAATTCACCGAGATGTAACTGATATCCTCGCATGCTTGAAACCTTTCACTCACACAAAGCAATGCCTACTGCTTGAAGGGTATTTACAAATTGGCATTACTTGGCCAAATTTATCAGCTCAAGGTGTCTTCTGTGTAGTCCTTTGATTCTTCTATGTAAATGATCATGTCACCTGTGACTCAACGGGCTGGTAGATGGTCTGTTTGGGGACGGTTAGGCATGCTCCTGAGAAGAATATGTATTCTGTTGCTCTGGGGTGGGCAATCTGTAGATAGATATCAAAATAATTTACTAAATTTGCAGTTAAACTCTGTAATTTCACTGTTGATTTTCTTGCTGGTATTCTTTAATGCTCTGTGTACTTGTGATAGTGGTTTATTCAGGTGCCCCAGTTTCATTGTGCCATTGCTTATCTGATCATTTGTATCCACTAGTGCAGTAGCAATGTTTATTTTATGAAGTTAGATATGTCTCTGTTTGTGATATATACACAGATATATTCCATATTTATGTCTATATATTCATTTATATGTGTATATATCCAATAATACTCTCCTCTTTGGAAGATATAGGTATGCCACTATGACTATTTGGAAACAGGCTTACTTTGTGATTTGTTTTGATAATTTAAGCTATGCCAATTTACATGTCCTGATTCACAGTAAAAAATTCTTCAAATCAGGCTTCAGTCCTCTAAAATCTCATTTTCCACGTTCAGGAGCCTGCATTCCAGACTAAGCAACTCTTCACTTCGCACCTGCAGTGAAGATGACTTAATCTGGAGCTGCTGCGAGCTCCCCAAAAGGCAGCTTGATAAGGATCAGTGTGCCCCCACAGCTTCTAGCCAATGCTTCTTTTTTTTTTTTTTTTTTGGTTTTGTCTTTCAGTACATTATAACTTAAACAAAGAGGTATATAAAATTTAAACTATAGAATATGTTATGTAACCCTCAGAGCCCGTGGAGGGGTGGCTCGGGAAGCCCAATGAATACACTATTGTGCTTCTGTAAAAAGATGCAGTGTGGACATACATTATATACTTATCTTTGCTTATACATTAAATCAATCCTCGGTTGAGTATAATGCTTAATACAATCCAATGTTGTGCAAAATGTTCTGAATTATTTATAGAATGACACAGAAATGCCAGCACATTTGGTATGAATGAATTTAATTTTCTTGAGTATTTTCTATCCATGAGGGGGTGAAGCTGTGGATGTGGAATCCTGAGATACAGTAGGAAGACTTTGGTAGGACTTAAGGGATAATTTCAGAAAAACAGCGGCTCCACCTAACGTGTACTTCTTAATATCATGACATTTAAACCCAATTTTCTCTTCCACTTAACTGTGCAACTACATTGCAAGTTGCCTGAAAGTGTGTGAATTTTCACATAATAAATCTTGCATGCTTTCCAAAATCTCAAAGTCCAAACAAACATGTTTCATAGCCTGAGACGCCCTTGCCATATGGTAAGTGCAAATGTTTCCAAAGCAGCAAATGTTCCGTAGGGAGGTTTGCTGATGCCGTGATTGGATTGCCCTACTATCTGAGCACAGCTGCCAAAAGAAAGCACCTTCCGAACAGAGTGCACAGGAGCTGCCGGGTGGCCACAGTGGAAGGGAAAGAAAGTGTGTGCCGAGAAGTCTCCTGTCACCCGCAGATCTGCAGGGTGGGCAGTGATGGATGCCTCTCTCTGATCAGCATCCCAGAATAACTTCCACGCACAGGAAGGATCCTCATGTCCTTGAGAACCCAATGGAACTCTCACTCGAGATAAGAACAACAACAGCAGCGTTTGTGCCCCTACACCTCTTTGGAGGAGATAATAAACATAATTACCAAAAGAGAAGAACATGTGCTCTTTTGCAGTTTCTAAAATGGATTTCCAAGATTCTTGCAATGAGTTACAAGATTTTAGTCCATCTTATTCTCATGAATTGTGTTATTTGTATGGATTTATAGATGTGAAATCAAGTGAAGTTGATCCTGGAAAAAGTATTCCTGGAGATGTATTTGGGCAGGATTACTTAACTTTCTGAAATTATACTATTGTATTATTCAACAAAATGAGAACAGAGACATGTGATAAATCATAAGTAAAGGGGTCATTGTGTAAGTTCCCTTAGCTATATTATTCTAATTTTTTTCTCTCAAGAATGAAGTGAAAGTTAACAATATTTGCGACATTAAACCCATATATCCTATCTATATACACTTAGTTACAGTAGCAAAATTGGTACCATGTTTAATTTTTAAATTTAGTTTTTTCTTTGTATTTTAAGCCAGAGTTGGAAAACAGTTTACTTCTAAATTAAAATGATGAACTCAAATTGTTTTATTGTTTTATATAAAAATATAATAATAACTTCTAGAATTGTGTCACCTTAGACCTTGTTCAGTACCCAAGTCAATTAACTTCTGGACATCATACCATCCATTGTATACAGTTTTTGCATATTCTCAGAACTTCATGAAAAAATCATATTTAAAAAATCATGCACCTGGTGTTGAGCCAAGTGCATAGCTTATGTATTATGAAAATAATTGCACAAATAGTTGAATATTCTTCCAAGTTAGCAAGAAAATGGAGAAAGACATTCCTTCTTATTGTCTAATTCAATTATATCATAAAAACTCATTGTGTACCTAAAAAATAAATTAACTCAAGATGTTACTCAATATCCCATCTGCTCTATTGCCTCAAATGCATTCCATGGAACCTGGATAACTTTAAGTGATTTTTCTGTTGAAAGCCAAGGGCGGTTTTTAATGTTCGACTTTGTATTGGAAACGATCTCATAAACTCTTTGATGATTTTCTTTTCTTTTTCTTCTCCTTTTCTCTTCCTGTACACATGGGAAATATCCTGAAGAATGTTCTTACCTGCTGTCTTATATGGAAATCAGTTCTGATTGCAGTTAGAAACTGTAAAGAAAATGAACTTCACACACTTTCACAAGGTAAGATGATACCTTCAGACAGAACAATGAACCTATAAAAATTGCTTTGCTCCATTACTTTCCTGTTTTTTATAAGTACGCATGACTATTATTCAAATGTATTTTCACTGTGTCATTAAAAAGGCTATTTTCTAAATAACAAAAGCAAAAGCTAATGGAAACATTTTTATGTGAAATTGATCAAGTTAATCCTACTCTGTAGAATTTTGAGCTCTGCGTCATCACATGTTACAGTGGAAAGTTATTCCTCCAGTCACTAGCTTCAAATTACTACTTGAATGCCCCATTCAGCCCTGAATTCAAGCACACCCTTCTTGTCCTCCTACATGCAACACTTCGTGGTACAGGTTGCACCAACAATGTACATCGGTGCAGAAGAGGATGTGGAGGCAGCAAAGACAAAGGGAAAGAGGACGGTGGATGGAGGGTGTTACGGTTTGAGTCTAGGTGTCCCTCCAAAGCCTCATGCAGTCGTGGGGCAGCTTCTAGCATTTGTGATTGATTATTGTGGGTGTGGATGCTGCACCTTCCCAGGTGGGGGAGGACAGGTAACTTGCATTTCATTGTAAGGAGGGAAGAGAAGCTAGCTGCTTGAGCCCGTGCTTCTCCTCCCTTTGTTCTCTTGCTTTTTGCCACCACCATGAAAGGTTGTTCTCTGCCATGTACTACTCAACCTTGGAGCCAGCTGAGTATGGACTGAAACCTCCATTAACTAGGAGCTAAATACACCTTTCCTTCCTTCATTTTGGGTGTCAGATATTTGTCCCAGAAATGAGAGAAGTGTAAATGAGACAGAATTTGGTACCAGCAGTGCAGTTGTTGCCTTGCCTAAACTTGACCATGTGCATTACAAGCTTTTGGGAATGGCTTAGGGGAAAAGACTGGGAAGGTTTGGAGATGTTGTCTACTTGCAAAGAGCTGGAACAGCTTTGACTATTCTATTTGGGAGACTCTTATCAGAGCTCAGAAGACCAAAAGACCATGCTGGGGAGGTTTCTCCTGGGAAGAAAGACTGCATTGGTTGTTGGACTCTAGATCATTTGTGTTTTGACTCGGCAGAAAAGTTGTCTTCATTTTGCTCGTGCCCAGAGACTTTGCCTGAGAGTGAATTTAAGCGTGGCAGACTGATTAATCTGGCAAAAAATATTTTAAAGCAGCCAAATATTGTGGCAGTGGCATGGTTGTTGTTGGGATTTTTGGCCAGATTTATATTGAGAATCAAGAACAAAGAGTGCAGCAGTATGATTTAAAATGTTCTGAGTTTGATCAGAAAGGAAACTCCAATAAAGCTGTTAACTGCAAAGGTAGAGCTGAGAAGATCTCCATTGCTTGGAAGGAACTAGAAAATGGAAACCATAGCCTAAGGGCATCACCAGAGGCAAGTCTCCACACTTTGAAGTCTCAGAATTGCAAAGGTCAGGGTCTTTACCTTGAGAGAAAAGCCAGTTGAGCCCCATGTTCCAGGATGGCACTAGCATAGAAAATTTATTCCTCAGAATCAGGGTCAGTGTACTCAGCGTTCTAGGCACTTGACCCCTACCAGGAGCTAAGGAAGACTGGCTACTACTCCAGCTGGCAGTAGCCCTTGGCATCATCTGCATAGCATTGGTTTTAGGTGCATTCAGAATGCAGGCATTCTGAGGTTAATAAGGCTTCCACCTAGATTTCAGAAGAAGGCCTAGGAGGCCAGGCAGTGTGCTCCTGAGAGGGCAGTAAGTAAATCTATGAGTGAGAAGCCTATTCAGTGGAAACCTCAGAAGACTGGAAAAGCCAGGAACATGGATCACCTAAGGTAACTTGCAAGAAGGAAGTAAAGCCAACCTAAGAGAGAAGCCATAGGAGCTACCACCATTAGTGCCACAGGGGCAGAGCCATATAAGCCTGTGGAGCTCACAACTCATCACAGATTGCTTCAGATGTTCCACATGGAACTGTGGGACTTAATGTTTTCCCTGCTGGATTTTGTACTTGTGTTGGTCACAATGCTTTGTGTGTATATTTTGGAATGTTAATGTTTATCTTGTGCCATTGAATGCTTGAAGTGTTTAACTTTTCATTTGTACAGCAGCTCACAGCTAAGAGCTCCTTGAATCTTGGAGGAGACTTGGAACTTGAACTTTTAAGCAATGCTGAAACTGTTGGAACTTGGGCAACTCTTGGAGATGAACTAAAATGTCTTTTGCATAAGGGGATGTCCATGAGTCTTTGGGGGGACAGGGGCAGCATGTTATGGGTTGTGTTCCATTGTCTCTCCCAAAGCCTTATGTAGTTATGGGGCGGCTTCTTTGAGTTTTTGATTGATTACTGTGGGTGTGGATGCTGCACCTGCCCTGGGGCAGGTAATTTGCATTTTAATGTAAGGAGGGAAGAGAAACTAGCTGCTTGAGCCCATGCTGTTCCACCCTTTGTGCTCTTGCTTTTTACCACCACCATGAAAGGTTGCTCTCTGACATGTGCTGCTCTGCCTTGGAGTCAGCTGAGTATGAACTGAAACCTCCATTGAATGGGAGCTAAATAAACCTTTCATTCCTTCATTTTGGGTGTTGGATACTTGTCCCAGCAAAAGAAAAAAAAATTGAGACAGAGGAAATTACAAATGATAACTTTCTAGCTCTCTCAGTCTCTCTCTGTCCCTGTCTCTGTGTCTGTGTCTGTGTCTGTCTGTCTCTCTCTCTCTTTCTCTCTCTCTCTCAAAAGAAAGAGACAAAGGGAGAGAAAAAGGGAGAAAAAGAAATAAATAACTATATATGAGGATTTTTTCACTGAAATGAAGGTTATAATATACTCTAAAATCCTGAATAATCAAGGATCCTAGCAGTCCAATCAATTAAATTCTGAAAGAATTGTTATTAGAAGAATAAAAAGTAGGAAAGATGTTCTAATTTTTTTCCCAAAATTAAATGATAAATTTTCTTGCTGAAAAGTTTTAAAATACAGGAAGAGTTTTCAGCCTACTGATTTGTAGAAAGTTGTATGAATTGGTGATTTACACAGCACTGCATGATAATTCAATTCTAAATCAACAAAATCAAATAATAATTATACACAAATGCTAAATAATAATCAAATGAATCCTTCACTAGCATTTCCGCTATCTTAATTAATCCTATTTTTTTAAATAAGCATTAATTTATTATTAGTATTTTTTATTTAAATAACAAACAATGTACTAACATTTTAGTATTTTTTTAATCTCTTGGGAGAGTAGACGAGACACTACGGACCTGATACTGTACACAATGAAGATCAGTGAAGAGATCCTTCAGTACCTCTCCTCTTTGTGTCTCTTTGTTATTCTAAGTGTGTATGAGAGGAATAAGGAGGAACCACAGCATTTACTATCTTATGTAGGTTCTCTGGGAAAAGAACTTTATTTGCTTGTAATACAAAAGTGCCCAGCAGCCATTCAAAACTAATTTCCATTGTGTAATCAGTAATTAGTCACTTGTATTAGGAAAAGTCTAATTTCTGGTCAAGAGAATGAACACATATACATTTGCAAAATTTTATTTTGTTCTTTCAGAAATTCCCCTCTCATTTATTTCTGTCTGGACATACATTCCAGACAGACAGTGCTTATTTTAACTTTACATCATCTAAAATATATAAATTGAATCTTATTAAGTGTGATTCTTTTTTTTTTTTTTGCAGAACCAGAGTTTGAACTCAGGCCCTTGCGCTTGCAAGGGAAGGGCTTATTCCACTGACCCATCTCCCCGACCCCTATATGTGATTCTTAAATCATATTTTTCTTAGGATTATTATTTTGAAATTATTCCACTTTTTTCCCACCTTGTGGATATTTACTCTTTAATTGCTACATTGTATGTCATCACATAGAACAAAATTTGTTTATTAATTCATGTGTTGATGGACGTTTTGATTACTTCCTATTTGAACTACTGTAAGTGAATATGTTGTAAATATGTAAAGATATTTCATAGACATGTGTCTGCATTATTCTTAAAAATGTCTGATCACAGAGTAGGTTTATGTTTGATATTGTAGGACACTGGCAGACTAATTCCTGAAGTTATTATACATATCATTAGTGCAGGCGAGACTAAGATCTTCAATGTGCTCACCAATATTTAGTATAAGCAGTCTTCTAAAATTATATTTATTATAATAGGTTTACAATATCAGTTTTTATGTTTTATTATTTATAGCTCATTTACCTTTGACCTGCATATTTACAATCCTTATATAATTTGGAAATTTGTTTTCTATTGTTCCTCCTACTTTTTATTTTTTATTTTTTTAATTTTATTTTAATTTATTTATTTTCTAATGTGTTTGGTGCAGGATCTACAGGGCCTACAGGTCTTACTACCCAGCTCGGACTCATAGTGTCCTGTTTTCAGCCTCCCAAACGGTGGGATTACAGGCACACACCACCATGCCCAGTCTCAATCTCCTTCTCAGTGTACCCCGGAGGGTGGGCCCAGCATGGCAGGCTGGAGACTAAATGGAGGCCACTGCATTCTGCCTAAGCAATCTATTTTATTTTTTAAAGAAGATAAAAATAGTAAAAACATTACAAACAATACAGAGTTTCCCTAAACAAAATGATAAGAATTCAACAGTGGTTTTTATATTGCATATTGTTATCTTTAAATTAGTTGTACAGATGTCCAGGTAAAAGCAAGCAAATTTGGCCAAAAAAATAAAAAGAAGAATTGATTATTAACTTTTTCTTTCCATAGACCAGTAGAAATTATTAGTAAAATTATCTAAGCTATTTGTATATATACATACATATTTTTCCCTTGCTTCTTTATTTTCTTTTTTTCCTTTAGTTAATTGCAGTTTTCCTTCCCTTTGAACAGCGTCTATTGTACCTTTTGAGTATTACTCTTTCAAGTTCTTACACTAGGGAGACAATACAATGTTTACACATGTGAGTTAAATTTATTTCACTTGTGAGAAAGGTCTCTAGTTGCATCCATTTACCTACAAAAGCCTCAAGTTTATCTTTTTTATCTGAGTGATACTTCATGATGTGACAATGCCACATCTTGTTTTTTATCCATGCCTTGGTTGTTGGGCATCAGCTATGACAAATTGTTCTGCTATAAACATGAGTCCATGTATGTTGTTCTGATTGGTATTTATAGTTCTTCTGGGAAAGCACGCAGGAGATGAATTGCTGGGTTGAATGGGCCACTAATCCTAGGTTTTACTTGAGGAATCTCCACATTGACTTCCACAGCGGTTGTACCAATCTATACTCCCACCAACTGTAGAGAAAAGTTCCTTTTTTCCTACAGTCTCTCCTGCATTTGTTATTGATTGACTTCTTGATGTTATTCATTCTTCCTGTGGCAAAAAACAATCTCAGTGTTGTTTGAATTTGCATTTCTTGAATCACCAAACATTTCTTCATATATTTATTGGCCACTTGTATTTTTTCATCTGAGTGTGTGTTCATCTCAATTGCCCTGCTCTGGATTGGGCCTTTGGATATTGGGGCCTGACTTTTTTAAAATTATTTTTATATTCTAGATAGAATTCCTTTGTCTGAGGGATAGTCAGCTAATTTTGATGTGTAAAAGCTTTTTAATAAGATGAGATCCAGTTGTTGATTCTTTTAAATATTTCCTGTACAATTTTGTTTTTCTTTTGTTTTTGTTTTTGATTTATGAATTCTCTATCTCCATATCTTCAAGATTTCTACCTACTTGCTTTTCATTTTTTTCCTACCAGATATACTTGATAGAATACTATGCTATTTGAAGTTGTCCCAGAGTTCACTGGGCATATTATTAATTCCTTTTTCTCAATATTTACATTTCATTAGTTTCTAATCTTATGACTAAGTGACAGTACTTATATGAGAAATCACTTTCTTTGGAAATTATACTGCACTCTATTATAATCTGTAAATGTACAAGAACTGCCAAACATTTTGTAAATTAGTTTAACTAAACTATAACTGAAATAGAACAGGTGAAAACTTTGAGGATTTACATGAATCCTTGATTAGAATGAAATTTTAACTTACAAATTTTTGTTGTCTTTCTCTTTTAGAAATTCTAACATCAATTCAACATAGTATTCTTTTGGGAAATGAAGGAAAGGAGAAGGACTTTAGACTGCTGTAAGCAGTGAAGATTAAAGCAAAAGTCAATAAAGTTTGCAATGAATACTAACGCTATTAGATATAAAAGTTACTTATGAAAGACATCACAAAATCCATAAACTTGTAACCAAGATATTCATAAACTAAAGAAACAGACAAAATTAATATTGGGATGTCACTGAAATTTTAAAAATGAGAAGATTCTGTAAACAACTACTTATGAAATGTGACAACTTATTAATGACAGAACTGATTTAAAGAAATAAATTATCTGACAGAATAGAACAAAAATATGAATCATTTTTTCTATGAAAGACATTTATTTGTTAAACACATCTTTCCATGAACAGCTTTAGAAGTATAAATCTGCACTGAAAGAAATCAAAACATACCTAGTAAAATGTGACGGACTTTTTTAATGTAAGTTGTATGTCTGCACAAGAATTCTGAGGACTGTGTTTGGCAAACCTCTGAGGTAATATTTGAAGTGAACAAGGTGACAAGATGAAAAGAGAGTATATGCATTCATACACTATCAACAATTAAAATCAATTTTAAGGTACCATTCATAATGGTTGGGGACCTAGAATAGGTCCGGAGAGACAATGGCAGTCCCAAATGGATTGCCTAATAGAACATTAATTCTCACCATTACTTGATTTAAAAAGAAAATTGCAATAGAAATTTAACAAATCTCACATTTTTCCTTGAAAATGTAACAAAAGATTGAAATGTTTTTAAAATCCAAAAATAAATTTTGGAGGTCTGGCCAAATAGCTCAGCGTACTAAAGCACCAGCAAGCAGGCACAAAGGCCAGGGATTCGATACTCCCCTGGGTCTGCCTTGCTGGCCCCACCCCCTGCGGTGTGCTGAGACATCAGTTGAGACTGGGTGTGGTGGCGTGTGCCTGTAACCCCAGCACTTGGGAGGCTGTAAACAGCAGAATCACTATGAGTCCAAGCTAGTAGTGAGACTTTGCAGACCCTGTAGACTTTTCCCAAAAATACAGAAATAAATAAACAAATAAATAAATAAACAAAATTAAATTTGTGAAGACTCACAGTGACTGAATTTAATACTACCTGTGAAATTGCAAACATCAAACAAGGAGAGGAATGGACATATAGATCAATGGAATGAAATAGGCCCTTGACTTTTAGCAAAGGTGTCAAAGGGGTTTGAACATAAAGGAGAAACCACTGCAACACATACATTACCAGAAATTTTGAAATACATAAGCAATAAAATAAATATCTATAGGCAATGGGATAATTTGGGTAAATTTCATGTTTTGTGGATAACCTTAAGTAAATTGAAATGATCAAATAATATGTAAGCAAAACAGAAGTCAATTCAGCCGTCCAAATTTTGTAAAGGAGGCTTTAAGACTTTCTTTGTGTGATGAGCTTGGAACACCGTTAAGCAGCACTGTTGACAAAGAGACTTTTCAGACTAGAACAATTGTGCTTAGAGGGATGAGCCACACCTCAAGCCCCCCCACGCCCCACCCCCACTGTGAGATGCACTGCCTTGACAGACAGCTCCAGGGTGATGAGCCGCATCTCATGCCCCCCCACGCCCCACCCCCACTGTGAGATGCGCTGCCTTGACAGACAGCTCCAGAAGGATGAAGGGAAGGAGCAGGAGGGCGAAAAGAGGAAAAAAAGGAGAGAACAACATGATGCTTATTAATGCTCAAATTGCACAGCAGACACTCTCAAATGACACAGCAACTTTAAGCTGAGGAATTAACAGTGATCTGACTCTTATCTTTGATCCTTGATGCAAGAGAGAAAAACAAAATTATGAAAATATATTTCTAAAGTCCGTGTTAAGAATGAGAATAAATTATGATTTGCTATTCATGGCAACTTGTAACCCTCAGATCTAGTTTTGCATTCATTACAATAAAGCACTGAACTTTCTACACACACACACACACACACACACAACACACACACACAGAGCAGCTACTAACTGACAGATACACATTCTAAAAAATGAGTGGGAGAGAAAAGGCTTTCCTCTATTAAACATATATGGTTTTACTAAGACTCTTGAAATTTACAACCTGGTTCTAAGAGACTGTCATTAAATTATATTTTACCAAAGATTCTACCTATATTATAAGTGAGATGTGCTTGTTTAAAGAAAGGGATTTACAAACACAGCTCCTTGGCTTATAGATTTTAAACATTTTTCCTGATGGGTGGCCTCTTTCCTCAATATTACATGCTTGCCACTAAGTAGACTTTCAATAATCCAGTACATTTCTGGTGAAATCTGATTGCAAAATTAACCACAAATTGGAAATTTTGAATCAGTGCTCTTCTTATTACAGCGGAAGCCCCTAGAAATTTAAGAGAATTATTCAAATATAAAACTATGCATTACGAAATCACAATTAAGTGATAAACTTTCAGAATATTTACTAAGATCTCTAGTTTTCTGAAGAAATTAGCCTGACATTAGCACGGGCTTTCAGTCTAAATGTGTTTTCATAGCTGGAAATTATAGATACCTGGTTTTAGATAATCAATTGATCTTTGAACCTGTGGAGTGATAGACGCTTCTGTCCTATCTAAGTCACTTAATCAGGGACACTCGTCATTTAGAGTACCTAAGGAAAGCTGAGATGACAGTTGCAGATGAAGTTTAAGGAGGTATACGTGGACATTTGAGTATTCCTCTTTGATGCATGTTTACCAAATCCTTCCGTATAGTTCCCGAATTAAGACCCGACTCCCACAGCGGTGTCATACCATGGAGAGCCAGAGGATCCAGAGTGACTGTAAACGGGACTGGAACTTGAGAACTGAACCAGGGAACACTGCACCGCAGAGCAAAGTGCTCGCATGGATAACGATTTTGTGCTACGAATTCCTTTGGACAAATTCACAGGGACATTTATAGAATACTTTTAGTGTGTATGAAGTGCTACAACAGTTACAAGGCCATAAATAAGACAGATGTAAGTATTTCCTGTAATTGAAGCTCAGTTTGGGAGCAAATGCAACTATTGAAAATATATCCACATAAACTCTGGAAATGCTGTAAAAAGAGAATTAGGTAATGCTGTGAGCACTTACAGAAGGAACTCTTACAAGTCACGGAGGTGGTTCTTGAAGTAAATGAGGCTTTTGCTGAGACAGGCAGGGGAAGAAGTCATTCATAAGAATGGGAGGCAGACCCTGATCCATCGTTCCAAGTAGGGAGTATTGGGAATTCTTTGTGGAAATTGCTTTTCTTCCTGTTGACTTGCTTTCCTGAATACCAATACTGCTCACTTCTGTATTATCACACATAATCCAAATGTATAGTTGAGAAAGTCTGATTCACCTTAGAATAAAAGATTTACTTATCTATACATGTTTAATATCAAATAACCCAAGCTGCGTGTTCACTTCCCACAACGGCGTGGTTTCCTCAGTGTCCGACTCCTTGTTCATGGTTTTGCTGAAGTGCAGGCATTGATTCCTCCCCACAAGCATCGCAGTGGTATCTTCCCATCAGCTATGAGGAATTTATAACTTTATAGGTATTCAACTATAAAGTTAAAGGTATATAACTTTATAGGGATTTATACCTTTTTAGGTATTTAGAACAGGGTCTCACTACCCAGCTCGGACTGTAGTGATCCTCTTGCTTTCAGCTTCCCAAGCACTGGGATTACAGGCGGGCACCCCTGGCCCTGACTCTGGCTGGCTCAGTGCACCCTCGAGGCGGGGTAGGCCCAGCATGCGGTGCCCATGTTGTCAAAGCAGACGCTTAGTCTACTGAGCTGTCTCGCTGGCCCCAATCACCTATAGCTTCTAATCCACCACTAAAATTCCAGTACTTCCGTGCTGGCTAGATAGCTCAGTGAACTAAGCATGCCTGCTTTGGCAAGCACCGGGACCTGGGTTCGATCCCTGGTCCTGCATGCTTCCCCGCCCCCTGGTCACGCTGAATCTTGACCAAGTCCAGTCATGGTGGTGCACACCTGTAATCCCAGCTCTGGGAGGCTGAAATCAGGAGGATCACCACTAGTTCCAGCTGCATAGTGAGACCCAGTACCAAATACACACAAATAGTAAAATAAAATTTAACTACTTCAGTGGAACTTGAGGAAAAAGAATGCTCAGGTTTAGGTTCAGATCAGTCTGAAATAATCTCAGTCAAAAATTTGTATCATAGTCTCACGTCCTCTGATCTGAGGATAGAGCAGATCTTAAAATTAGTTTTAACATCTATAGACTTTTGGGGCTGTCCTGCTCTCTCCTGCACACTGTTGAGAAAGGAATATCACACCCCAAACTATCAAAATATTCTCACCACTCACACAAATATTAATATCTAAGAACATGGTTTAACTTTTAAAAAAAGCTTGTCGCTGACTGTTTGTTGTTTGTTTCTATCCAGTTTTTTACTCAATACCAGATCAAAAATGAAGCATCACAGGGCTGGGGAGACAGCTTGGCGGTCCAAGTGCCTGCCTGTCAAGCATGAAGACCCAGGTTTGATCCCCGGTACCGAATGCCACACTGGCTCCACCCTGGGCCTACCATGCTGGCCACTGAACCCCAGTGTGGTGGCCCACACCTGTAATCCCAGCAATGGGGAGGCTGTGACAGGAGGGTCACTATGAGTCCAAGGTAGTGAGACCCTGTACCAAATAAATGAATAAATAAATAAATAAGAAAGATGAAGCATCTCTTTACACAAATCTTTCTCCTTTCTCTTCTTCCATCTCATCTCCAGTCTTCTGCTCTTGCTTAAGTGTAGCTCCAGTACTTTCCATCAGGTACATCTCCTCAGAAATGTCTTTCCTGAAGCATTAGGCAGCGGTGTGTAGCATTTCCGGCAGGCTCTGATTTTCTTGAATAAATGTGTGCCATTTAGTGAGTACCGCAATTTAATTTCTGTCTACTTGTATGTTTCACCACAAAGCTCTACACTCCCTGAGGGTAAAGACAAGAAATTCTCATCCCTGAATACCATGACCAATCATACTGAATTACAAGATAAATGTAAAAAGGAATCAGTAATGCATCAACTACATCAGCTATTTGTTAATGTACGTATCTTAAAAATTTAAATAAGAATTCAAGTGATAAGCAGAAAAGGAAATACTTAGACCACTTGTAAATGCAACCCGCGAGCCAGGTAATAATAGAAAGAGCTGACGCAGTCTCTCGACTCATTGGTTGCTGTAAAGAACAGGCCTTGTAAAAATGAAGAGAGTAAAAACTTTTTTTACAAAATTTACTTGCTGTTCTATTTGTGGGAATTAGAAAGATTACAGAAATAAATAATTTATCTCTAGCAAAAAAAAAAATGGAATTCTCGGAGCATGTGTAACTCTGTGTCCTTTACCAAAACATAATGAATTTTATTCCTAACACAACTAGAGCAATTAGTAGTTCACACAACCTGACAGGGGGAAAAAAAAAAATCAGACTAACGAAGAACAGTACATTGAGACGTGCAAGGGTGAAAAGAGAAAGATGCAGGTGGCAAAGCGGGGACATAATAATAAAAATGAGCCCACAAGCAGGTGTTAGGTCACCTCAAGAGCTCGCTGCAGCCACGTGAGCCTGGGCTGCGACGCGCGCGCGAGGGCAGCTGCACCCAGGCGCCCGCCCCGTGCCAGGCGCGTGTGACCGCCCTGCGCAGCTCCTCCGCGCCCTCCCAGCCCTGCCTCCGTGCTGCCCCCTCATTGCTGTCTCCTGGCCTCCTCAGCCGCTTCTTCCAGGGCAGCTTGCTCCTACAGGAGCCGCTTGTCAGGACGCCCGAACACTGCAGTGCCCTATCCACAGCCTTGCCGGGGCTTCCGTATTGAAAATGACAATGAATGTCATCCAAGGCTCAAAGGAGGAAGCCTTTGCCTGCCTCGTAGAGCTCAGTTTCGTTTTGTTTTTTTACCTTTCTCTGTACTCCAGCCATAAAGCATTTGGCACCAGGCAGGTTGCCTCACAATCTGCTGATCCCTTTGCCTAAAATGCTTTTCCCACCAGTGCCTGCGCCTTCATCCTCCTCCGTTTCCTGACTCAGTGGGCTAAATTACCTCCAACTCTTTCATTCTGTCTCTTTATTCTACTCTCTTGGTTTTATACACCCAATATGTTTGGAAATAATGTCAAATGTTTACCAACAGTTTGTTATCTATGTATCTAATCCTTGTTAAACAAGCTCCGTAAGGTCAGGAACATAATGTCTACGTGCATTCTACATTTCCAACGTCAGACATCATACTGGGGCACAGAAATGAATCCATAAATATTTAGATAATTACAAATAAATCCTACAAAGTAAATAACACATTCTTTGAATTTCATTGGTTAAAATTTTTAAAAGTTAATAATGTCCTAATGTGTATAAACAGATTTTCAATACGATATATCTACTTTTCAAGACAATGTGTACTTTTCAAGTGTTACACTGTCTTGCCCTCTTCTGGAGCAGTGAGCTACCTTCCCCAGTAGCTAAGGACTGCCATTCTAAGAGCTGACAGGTGAGCACTAACTTTCAGTAGGGCCATACCAATGTACATCACGGCTTCAGGGATGCAGCTGAGGGGCACGACGCTTGCCTGGCAAGCTGCAAGTCCTGAGCTCAATCCCCAGTACCAAAATAAATGGATAATTAAATAAATAACTCCCCCAAACCTACTTTATATGTGTTTGAGAAGATTGAAAAGTAATAGTTACAAATCATATATCTCACAATACGCACGCCACATTTTTTTAAATGCCAACACGATTTGATTAAGTGTTAAATAAAATCCAAGGAGTCATTCTTTGTATTTGAAAAATGTATAAATCTCCGTCATGAATACCATGAATACCATGGTGTTTGAACACTACCTTACTCATTCAAGCAGTTTGATATTTAGCATATTGTGTGAAATATGCAGTTGATCCATGTGTATTTGGTGGTTGAATGTATAGCTGCTTTTTTATTAATTCAGTTATGAAACAAGGCAGAATTGAGGAAGCACACACTTACAGAGAGACATGTTCTCTGCTCTCATAATCCAAATGCGTATCACACATGAATCAACATAAGTTAGGTTCTTGATAATATAAAGAACAAGGACACACAGTATTGACACACACAAGATTTCTAGATTTCTAAGACCAAAGAGCTATATCTCACTGTATTCCAAAGTTTTAAAACCAAACAATTTTTTGAAAAAAGAAGCTAGATTAGAAATCAATAATGACATTAAATTGTTGCCATATAATCCCAGTAGAATAGAGAAGGTGGAAGAGACATGAGACAGGCCAGTTTGGAAAGCAGGTACAAGATGTTGTGATGCTGCAGAGCTGCTGTTATATTGGGTGCCTAAGTGACACTGACAAGTGTTTGACATTTCCACATTTAGCCACCAGAATATGTTACAGTGCTATAAGGGTTTCTCCAGCTTTCTTTGTTGGAAAATTCATCTTCATTCCAACAGTGCTAACGAGTGGAGGAATAAACGAAGTAGTTAGCTCATGTGCATTTTGTCCTAATGTATGGATTAACTTAAACTCTCTATTCATTGCTTTTTCACACCAGTGGATTGGGCAATGTTATGGTTTGTGTCTAAGTATCCCCCCAAAGCCTCACACAGTCAAGGGGCAGCTTCTGGAGCTTGTATTTGATTATTGTGGGTGTGGATGCTGAACCTGCCCTGGAGCAGGCAATCCACATTACAATTTAAGGAGGGGAAAGAGGCTAGCCCCCTCAGCAGAAAGGTTTTTCTCTGCCATGTGCCGCTTAGCCTTGGAGCCAGCTGAGTATGGACTGAAATCTCCAGCGACTGTGAGCTAAATAAACCTTTCCTTCCTTCATTTTGGGTGTGAGGCATTTGTCCCAGCAATGAGAAAGGGGTAACTAAGGCAGGCATTTTGACAGAAGACAACTATAAAAGTAACTTTGGTCCTTTCTTATTCATGTTCCACTTCAGTTACCATACTGCCTTCATACTCTATAAAATCAGATGTCAGCTCCCCGTTCTTTGACCTCCCAGCCTCCACAACCACAAGCTAAATCAGTTTCTGTCCAGTTTCAAATGTTCTGTAAGAGTGGTACACAATGGACCAAGACATGTGTGGTAGTTAATGCATGGTGTCGACATGATGTTGGAAGCTTGGCTAGTCGGGCTCCACTGGGTTCCCAGAGGTGGGGGCAGGGCCCTCCTGGGGTGCAGCTGGTTCTGCCCTGGGGTGGGAGGGGCAGCCCCAGTGTGACTCAGGAAAAAAAATGTATATAAAAGAGTTTTTAAAAAGGCTTCTTGGCAGCCCTGCCCCGCTTGCTTGGAGAAGTCCTGGTCTTGGTCACTCGCCTTGCAGCTGCACCACTTCGGAGGAGCTTGATCTACGCAGCTGCACCACTTCTGCAGGAGATAGTTCTTCGAGGTGGAGTTCTGGTCAGCGTAGACGTAAGAGAGAGAGGCTTGACGGGCGCCGCAGCTGCTGCTCCTCTGCTGCTCTTCTTTATTTTCTGCCGTGTGAACTGCTGCCGTTTGCCTTGGAGTCAGTCCGTGGAGTGCAGACTGAAACTTCCAGGACTTTGAGCTAAATAAACTTTTTTCCTTCCTTAGTTTTGAGCGTCAGGTATTTGTCACAGCACTGAGCAAAAAATAACTAAGACAACACAGTACGTATGGAGAAAACAAATATGGAAGTAGTTCTGTACAGGAAGAGATAAAAGGATTCTCCATCGGCCTGTGAGTGCCTTTGTCTAGTGCGCATTTTGCAGTTTGCTCCGGAAGAGAGCCAAAAGTCTAAGGAGCCAGAAGTGCAGCAACAGGTCCACTTGACAGCAGACAGGCAGCCACCTGCCATTCCTGGCTATAGCACTGCCACTCCTTCTGACGGTGGCTGCAGGACTTGCTGGGAAAGTGGGTGGTTGCTCAGCTGGCTTCAAGCCAGCGGCAGTGGGAGGCACTGGCGCCCTGCAGCTGTGACATGGAGACCCCCCATTGCGGGGGGTGATAGAACACTCCTGTTATATTTTCCCTTATTTGGGCAAGAAGTGCTGCAGCACCA
>NDGN011121514.1:0-10935 GCA_002564285.1 Tympanoctomys barrerae | reverse complement strand
GGCAAGCGCAAGGGCCTGAGTTCAATCCCTGGTTCCGCCAAAACAAACAAACAAACAAACAAAAGACCACATAAGTGGAAAACTCCATATATATCACATCAGGTAACGGGTTTCACTTAAAATGTAGGTACACTAAAAAGATTTTATAAAATTACCATTAGATCATGTGTCTAAGTATACTGTGTTTATACTTGGATTCCCAAGATATCTCCTTATTTGTACATAAATATCCCCAAATCCAAAACATGTGAAATAAAAAATACTTCTGGCTCCATGAGTTTTAGAGAAGGGAGACTGAACCTGTGTCTACTTTAACTCTCCTTCCCTGTCTAACCCTACTATCACCAGCTCCACAGCTTTCATCTGTATCACATTCAATAGCCTCTTACCAGCTCTTTATCACATACTAGAAATCCATCCTCAATATTGCTACTGATTATTTTTAAATATAAGTATCATCCTTTCACGCTTCTGTTAACATACCAGAACCCGAAATCCAAATTCCTTACCCTGCTGACAATGTTCCAACTAACTCAAGAGCTGACAAACCTTTTCTCTTAAGAGCGTGACAGTAAACACTTGAGGCTTTGCTGGCCTTTGCAAGCTACAACATTGGTGCTGTAGCACAAAAACATCTATAGCCTGTTTGTCAACTTTCTCATTGCTGGGACAAAATACCTGACATCCACAAATTAAAGGAGGAAAGGATTATTTTTTGTTGAGTTTGTAGGGGTTTTGGTCCATAGTCCACTGCCTCCAAAGTAGGGCAACATGGCAGAGGGCCATGGCCATGGCAGAAAAACAGCCCATGGTGGCAGAGAAACAGTCCATGGGGGCTAAGCGGCCTTCATCCTTTTCCTTTTTATGCACTTAAGCCACAAGCCTATTACTTAGTGTCATCCACATCCAGGGTCTTTTCTTTTCTGTAAATCTATCACCACACCCAGAACTATATTAAACCAATCCAGTATCACATAGCATGATACAGTCATTCCCCAAAGCCCCACTTATGCGCACACGAAGCTTTGAAGGGACAGCTAGATATAAGCTGTGACACTGTTGGTAAGCAAAACTTTATGTACAAAAACAGGCAGTGGGATGGATTTGGCCTGTAGGCCAGTGTTTTCCCCTCCTATATCCCAATCCAGAACAGCCTCAGGTCCTGGCATTCAGTCCCTCACTGAGATTTCATCCAGTATGCAGCTCTTGTCACACCAATCTTGCCTCTGCTTTTGCAATCTCCCCATGGTGTGCATCCCTAACTTAGCTCACACTCTGCTCTCCACAGGATTGTGACTGATACTCCTCCTAGATCCAGCGCAATAATTCACAAGGCACAATCTAATGACTCCTTTCTTGCTACAATTTCTGTTAATTCTTCCCAAAGGAGATTCAGTTATTCTTTACCTGTATTTTCAAAGAGCCAGGACATATGTCTCATAGGTTTCTGTGCCCTCACAATGCCTGACACATGTCAGATGTCCAATGCTTAATGCATAACAAAATAAATCAAGTACTGAATGAGTATAATTTTAAGAGTTGCAATCCCCATAAATTTGAACAAAATTCAGAATTGTAGTCCACACAAAGATCTCACTATTAATATCATGAAAAGTCTCCAGCACTGAGTTTCATTTCCAGTATATACCCAGTCATTACAATACATAAAAACACACCACCATGAACCTGAAGAAGCCATGGGGTGCATTAATTCAGTGGTTTTTACAGTGAGTTTGAGTGGCAGGTTCCTAAGGGATGCCTTAAGGAGAAGGTGGAAAGGTTGTAAAAGGGTGGGCTGGCTAGTGAATGTCTCTTCCCTGTCCTCCACCTGAGCCTCATAAAGGCAAACAGCACTTCTGCTCTCCCACTGGTTCTACTGCAACCTCCAAAAGGCTCTCACTCACTCCTTCCTGCACTATTTTTTCCCCTTTCACAAACAAGCACATGAAACGACAAGATAGTGAGTAGTTTAAAGACTAAAACTTGGAAGCACTGAAGAATAAGGGGAGGGTAGATAGTGAAAGGGAACAAAAATTATCCATATGTCTTCTTATAATATGCACATAGTGTTATGAGGTCCTAATAATTAGCTTGTGAGTCAAGTAGGATAGTATTAGATCCATTTTATAGAACTGGAAAATGAGACTCTCATAGCAATGTGCTCAAGTTCACCCACCTCTAAGCAGCAGAACCCAGATTGGATTCAAGCCTCAGTCCTCTTTCTAATCCTATGGTCCTCATTGCTCTTTTTTTTTTTTCAATTAAATGCTATAATTTTTTTCTTTTTTTCCCCCATAATTTTATTGACCTCATTACTCTTATGACCCAAATAAGTTAACTAATCAAGTTTCTATTGCAAAATGGCACATTTATCATTATTTGGAATTGTTTAAATAATATAAATTCACCCAAAAATATGAAACGGCATTACTGTCAGTTTACAATTTAATGAGTTGGTAGGCATTTCAGTCACATTTACTAGTATAAATTTAGCAAAATTGAACACAAAGGTTAAATATTTTTAAAAAATGATTTTAAAAAACCAGCCCTAGGTGGGGGGAGATCAAGATTCAACAAAACTTTATTAAAATTAATATAACATCTATAGCAATTCATTCAGATGCAAATCTGGTATCAGCAATATGTTTTGTCAAAAATGAGAAACAAAAGGAATATTGAACCAGGTAAAATATATCCTAGAACAAACACCAACAACTCAAACAAGACATTCAACAAAAGGGCATTACTATGATTTAACATTGCCTTAGGTCTGACAACCAACATATTATGGATTGAATCTAATGTCCCCCAAAGCCTTATGCAGTCATAGGTGGAGCTTGTACTACTGGGTCAAACTTGTGATGCTAGATGGACAGTGTAGGGTTAGGATTAAGGTTGTGAGTGGTACTCACCAAGAGGGCAGGAGCCTGGATAAGATATGAGAGACAGGAAGAGGGTCGCTTGCAGCTTGTTGCTTGCTGCTTATTGCCTTCTGTCTGCCTGCCTGCCTGCCTTAAGAAGCCCCTCTGCCATGCCACCCAGCCTTGGAACCAGCCAATTATGGACTGAAACCTCTACAATCTGTGAGCTTTTAAAAAACCTTTCCTCCTTTAACTTTGGGCATTTTGTCTCAGCAACAAGAAAAGTACTAAGACACAATGTTAAACTGAAATGAGAATAAGTGCTTCTAGTATTGGCCAGACACGTAAAGAATGCAGGCCAAATGAAACGTCAGCCAGACTGTGGCAGAAGCACAGGAAACCCATCACTGCCTCTCTGTTCTAATTCCCACAAGCAAAGACGGGAAGAAGGGAGCAGCTGCAAGAAGAGACAGTACACAATGAAGCTGCAGGGAAGAAAATCAAAGTTTCTCCACAGCATGCATACTTCCCCACATCAAGAGGGGCTGTGGCCCCCACAATGTCCATGTCCCCAGTTAATTATACATTGAAGCTTCCCATATTATTAAATAGCAGAACTGGGCCTTTCAATGACATGCAGTCTAACTTGCTGACAAGTCCACCAAGATTATCTCAAATGCTTCAGACAAATAGTCATCCTTGTGTAATGACCTACAAGGACAGGGAACTCAGCACCCCAGAGTCCCAGTATACCATCCATGAAGCTTGCTACTACAACATACCCTAAACCATATTTTAACCACTCAGAAAGACGACCACCTGATCACAGGACTCTGCACAGGGCCTGACAACAAAACCTTGCTTCTCATTGCTACCATACTCAAACTCCCTCTCCTTGAGCTGGGCCCCAAATTGGCACACTATTAATCAATCAATGATTCCCAAGACAGCACTCCGAAAACCAAAATTGTGATCTTCGTACCAAGGTTCCAAGGTTTCCATTAAAGGGAGCTCAGCTTGGCTCTAACTGGGGTTATAGAGAAGGGAAATTCCTAATTTTCTTTTCTCCTATTTCTGAGGTCTCTCTCTGTGATCTGATATATATATATATATATATATATATATATATATATGCAATTCTGTAAAAAAAAATCTTGTTCAATTAAAAAAAGGGATCACTTTATAGGTAAAGGTCATAACACTTGCTTTAAAACTTGCTTACAGTTGCAGGGTTGAGACAACAATGCAGTCTTTTGAGTTCGCTAACGTTTCAAGGCCAAGTTCGACATCCAGAGTAACATACAAGGCCCTTCAAGATCTCCCTAGACCTGACATTCCAGTCCACCTTTTCTGAGTATCCTACATTCCAGCCACAGTCAAAAGTTTCTTAAACCAACTTTGGTCAGACTGTTTCCTACTTTTCTGTACACTCATCTCTTAGCCTGAGATTGCCTTCCCCATTTTCTCTAGACTAGAACCCGGTCTAGTCCACTTCCAGGATCTTTTTTAGGCATCTTCATCCTTATCAAGCCTTCCCAGGCCTTCACTCCATCCTCCTTTGTACCCTACACTACACCTGCAAGGCTTACTGCATTATCTTCATTTATTTCCTTCCCCTCCACCAATAATTTCACATTGTGTTACTATAAGTAAAAATTAAAAGACAGGTGTATTGGATGTTTATCAGTGGACTGTATTTGTATGATCCAATGCCCTTTCAGGTCCTTGAATATCCTCTGCAAACAGCCATTCATTCATTTATACATATATTCATCCAAAAATACATGTCTAAAAAGTGCCCATCATTGTACTGCATGTCAAGCAGAGGTAGATTTACTGTAAAATTAATGAAGCTTAAGCCTCAAGACGCTGACTTGCATCTTCCAAAGCTCTGAACCTTCTTTTCTGTGTGTGATTTTGTATCTTCCTTTCTTAAAGAGATGACAGACCTGAGAAAGTTTTAAGCACTAAACACACCTACTCTTAGCGCCTAAGATACAAAACATGCAAGGCAGACCTCTCTGTCCCTTTTAGCTTCTCATGCTTATGGTGGAAAACAGACAACTATATCTGTTCATTCATTCATTGGATAATGGTTTACCAAGCAACGTTATGAGTCATGCACTCTGAGGTGAGGCCAACACTGTTCCTGCTGTTAAGGCGTAGACAAACCAATGCCTGCTGTTTTCATGGAACTGAAAGCAATTTAAGGGACGGTAGTGAGCACGGTGGGAAAAATTATCTTAAACCTCGTCTCGGAAGAACTGAGTCCCCTATTTTGCCTATTTTGAAGGGCAAGTTCAGGAGAAGCTGGATTTTGAACTCAATGAGCAGTGCGAAGAAGGCACAGAAGTAAAAACAAACAGGCAAATGCAGGGCAGTCAGCGATTCGACCGAAACTAAGGGGTTTCTCGAGACTCAAGTCCGCAGCGCCGGCAAAGCCATTACCTAACAAATTGACCCATGAGCTCGCGGAAGATTTCCAAGTGCCTCCTTCCCTTCAGAAGAAATCAGCTTGCCATTTTCCCAGTAACGCGTCCCCCTTCCTCAAAATAAACCCGTTCCTTTTCGTAGTCAGCTGTTGGCCAAATCAGGGGTTCCCCTTCTCGGGACGCCTTCCTTCACAACACGCGCGCGGGCAGCGTCTCGGGCGGGACCTGGGGTCGCGGTCCCCGATTTGCCCCCCCCCCGTTCCCATAGTAACCAGCTCACCACTTCTCGCGCCCGGCTGGAGAAGTCGCCCTTAGGCCGAGGGCTCCGGCGGAACAGCTCGTCGCGACTGCCATCTACCCCGCCGCCGACTGCCACTCCCAGCGCCTTGTTCCGCGTCTTCACAGTCTTGACGCTAGCCCGGAACAGCAGAGTGATGTCCACCGCCATCGCGACCCGTCCCCACAGCCCTACACTTGCCGGCCGGCCCACGTCAGCAGCCGGCGACCGTTGTGCGGACCCGGCAGCCGGAGGACTGTTCCGGCTCAGCAGCTCTCCTCCCGGCAACGGCGGTGGGAGAAGAAAGGTTCCGGCCCTCGCCGAGAGCCCACAGCCAGGGAAGAAAGGTTCCGCCCTCGGTCGGCGCACCGCGGCTGTGCGCGACGCATACGCGGCAACGGTTTCTTCTCGCGAACTTTGGCCCATATCCGAGCCCCTGCGTACCTGGGGACAAGAGGACGGGAGGGCGGCAGGGTTGTCCCTTGTCTCGGCTGCCTGCCTGACTGGGAGGGGGCGTTTGGTGGCGGGGTGTGGAGGCGACCACACAGGGGCAGTGGACGAGGCCCATCCGGGTTCCCTCAGCGGCCGCAGACCTCCATCCCCGACCTCAGCCGCTCCTGTGAGGCGAAACCAGCCTCTCCGAGTTCATTGAGGGCTCAATCAGAAGACGCGGGTGAAGTGTTCTGGCGTGGCCTGGCTGCTAGCAAGCGGTCAGTGAATGTGACGTTTCCGTTTATGAAGTTATTTGTTATCGGCCTTAGAGTACTAAGGTGAAGAGCTGGAGAAGGTATCCCTGAGCAGAGTTGGAGCCTGAGGAGGAATTTACCAGATGCTGACAATGTGGAAACCACGTCGCTTAACTGTTCGCCTTTTATTTGTGTTGCCAAATGTACCAGTTTGAGCCATAGTTATTTAAATGGACTACAAGTCAGAGATGAGGTTTTTCTGCATTGTTTGGATCGCTGTTCAGTTTTAACTCTAGATTGAGTTGAGTTCAAGTCCCCCCCCCATTTTTTTTTTCTTAAAGAGACATAACTGGAATTGTAGAAATGTAGAGCAATGGCCAGCAAGATAAAAAGTTACTTTTGTAATAATACTAAGATGCTATTTGCCTTTTCACTCTCATAGAGTTGAATTTTCCAAAGACTCTGATTTTGCAACACACTAAATGTGGAGCAGCTGTCTTCTATTAAGCTTGACTTTCAAGAGACAAAACAATGTAAATTCCATTCTTCTTACCAGTTTTGTTGATGTTTGGGAAAACGCATTTTTAATAAAAAGATGACACTTATGTTATTATGCACATACTAGACTTATCCTTGTTTACTTTTAGATCACAAATAATAGATACTTCTAAGCTTTTTGTTTTATTTTAATATGGTAAGTATTGACAGAAAAAAATCCATATAAACAAGCATTGTTTAGGGCCCTGAGTAATTTTTTAAAGGTATAAAGAGTTCTGAGATCAAAATTTGAAGGCAACTATGTTGAAGAAATAAATTTGTAAGAAATACAGTGATGCCTCAGCTCACAAACTTAATTCTTTCACCAGAATTAAGTTCATGAACTGAGGTGCCGTTGAAGATTGTAAGAAAATATGCGTATACCAGAAAAGAGGAAGGGGAAGATTATTGAAAATCCAGATTGTAGCCACTTCATCTTTCCTGCATGAAGAAACATTTCCATACAAGCTCCTTCCACCTAAAGAGGACAAGAGAGAAACAAATTACAAAACTGTCTACCAAAGATTCTTTATGGAGACATTGATGAGCCTAGGGCTATCAAAGTAAGCTCTAGACACAGAAGGAAGAGAGGTACATTGTTGTGGATGACAAAGGAACAATTACATTAGGTGAAAGAAGAAGCTAGAACCTAAAGAGGACCTGGAAAAGTAGAAAGTGGGTGGGTGGAAGACATTCTGAGTGGGAAAGAGGCTGAGCTACTCCAAAACTCCTGTGAATGGGGTTTGGTGCAGCGGATTTTGTGGGTTAAAAAAGCAAATCAAACATCTTGAAGTGTTCTATGCAGATCTGTAAGAACAGAAGAGTGTGGTAGAGCTGAGACCCAAGTGAGCTGAAAACTTGATGATATAAAGCCACAAGTGACCACAAGTACATAAAATCACTAGAAAAGTCCCATGGAAAAGCCTTTTGTCTTAACCTGATGGTTGTTTAATCCTACTTTTGATTTCTACTATCTTGTAACAAGACGACATTGGCCCCTTGAGCTTTGTGTCCACATCCAGATTCCTAGAAGCAGTGTGAATATTAACCTACTGAGCAAACAGGTCTTTGCACATTTAATTAAGGATCTTGAGATGAGCAGATTATCCTGGATTACCTATGTGGGCCCTTGACCCAATACCAGTGTTCTTTTAAGAGAAACTTGGAGAAGAGAGCTTCACAGAGAAATGCAGTCACTTGTGCAGAAATGCTGACAGCCACTGGAAGCTGGACAAGACAAAGGAGAAGCCTCCCTCTAGAGCTTCTGAAGGAAGCATGTCCCTGCCAATGCCTTGGTCTCAGAGTTCTGCCCTGCAGGACCATGAGAAATAAATTTCTGTTATTCTAAGTCATGAAGTTTGTTGTCATCTGTTCTTGTAACCTAGGAAACTATTACATAGCACAGTTCTTTTCCCTTCCTAGTCTTCTGTTACCTAGTCGCCATTTTCTTGGTCTATTCCTCCTTCACGTTGATTCTCTCCTGATCCTCTGTTCCTGTTTAGACGTTGATTCCCTCCAGATAAGCACCTTCAGCTGCCCTGGGGCCTGTATCTCTGACATTAATGAAGTCCTAACCTTTTGTTCTTTCATTCCCCCATCTCTTATTTTGCTCTCCTCACCTCCCTCTATTCTTGGAGAATCACATCTGATCATTTCCCTTGTTCTCCAAGGAAGGATCCAAACTAGATGCACTGAATCTAGCCAGAGAAGATGCCAAGAAGGACTCTTTTCATCAGATTTGCAGTGAAAAGGCTGTCCAGGGGACATCAACATGTGACACTTTCTTCATGCTCAACAGTGATTCAAAAAGGGTGAAGGTATTCAGCTCTTGTTTCCAGGTGTTTGTAAAGACTGAATACAGAAGGAGTAAGCACAGGTTTGGAGGTTCTGGCAGCAGCTTGTAGCATCCAGAGTGGTCCTTGTCCATCTCAGAAGACACTGTACTCAGAGGTTGAAAGTGAGAAAAGAAAACATGACCCTGGCACACAATCAAATCCACCCTACAGGCCAGGGAACAACATGCCTTCAGGACAGAGAGAGGAGTGAAAAGGTGAAACCCAAGGAAGCAGCATGTGCAAGAGAACACAGAGCCACTCATCGAGAGTCTCAACAAAGGGACAAAACAGTTCCCAGGCTCTCAAGGGTTCTTTTCTCAGCTTGTGTCAGTATGACTAAAATTCAAGAGATGGAGTGCGAAAGAGTGAAACTGGCGGGACATTACATGTGGTTTGAATTCTGCCGGTCATATTTAGGTGATCACCATGAGGAACTCGACTTAAGAGATTATCTTAAGACATTTCATTTGTTGGTTGTCACATATTCAAAAAAGGATGAATGTATGTGCAGCAAGACACAGGAGTTAACTGGTTTCTGCATGCTTAGTGTTTTCTGCCATCAGCAATGGCCTTAGGCAAGACCCCCTTCTCTTTCCCAGGAGTTTCCCACAACCTTCTGCTCCAAATGCCTGCTCTAGTAGGCCAGACTCATGAAGGGCTCAATGCAATCTGAGGGCCCACCTCTGAAGACAGTCATCTGTCAAGGGAAAGGTGCTCTGGAGCTGGGACTCACATCTGCCGACAATTACTCTAACCCTGCAGGGTGGTCCTCAGGCTCTCTGAATTATTTTCCTGTCACTGAGACATGAGGCCCAGCCCCAAGCAGGAGGGCCTGGGCAGAGGACAGCTGCTCATCTCATGGCATCTAGGAGGCAGAGAGAGACAGGAGGAGCCAGAGGGAGACACACTCTTCCAAGGAACAGCCCTAGTGACATCCTCTTCCAATCAGACCCCACCTTCGAACAGCAAATCAGCTGTAAGCCCCATAATCCAATCATTTTCCAAACTGGGGGACATGTAGGTATAAACCATAACGTTCTCCCAATATTGTTGAAGGAGAAGGTCACATGGATGGGGACACTTAACAGAAAGCTTCAGAAGCAAGCAGGGGAAGTGATTGCTTTTTCATTCCTTATCCTGTGTGTAGTTTTCAGCCTCTGGACACCAAGAGAACAAGATAGCTCCGGATAAATCACACATTGACTTTTCTCTTTGGAGAGTGGTGACCTCAAGCTTTATTTACTTAAGAAACTTCTGTAAAGTCTCTAAGCGATACTTATCAGGGCTTTGAGTGCTTTCTAGTTAAAAGGAAATCCTAAGAAGCAATTACTAGAAGATAAAGAATAAAGAAAAACACACAAATATATGGCATTTGGAAGTGGTAGCACTTGGGTTTGAATTTGAGGTTATGACTGGGCAAATTTCTTCACTTCTCAGAGCCTCATCTGAAAAATACAGGAATACTTCTCCCTGCTCCTGATTTCTGTGTGCAGGGATTTCCCCAAAACTCCCTTTCCATCCTCCTGAGGAAGAAATCTTCTGGTTGTTGGACTGTTTTTTACTGTTTGACATTTTACTGTTTGACACCATTGGGTTGTATTCAGGTTTTACTGGAGTCAGTGAATAGCAGTGGAATAGATTTAATACAAGACATATAATTTGTAGAACTATTTTGTAATTTCACCAAAAAAAAAAAATCAAATGAAGAAGGGGACAAGAGCTCTGTCCACACAGTGGAGACCCAAAGAGTCCGGCTAATGGCTTGGGTACCATGGCAATGGCCTTCCACATCAGAAGGCCAAAGGGTCTTCGATGGAAGACCAGAAAGCCAAGGGACCAGTGCTGAAGGCTAGAGACTGCCAAAAGCTAGGAGCTGATGCCCAGGTGAAGACAAGGACCAGATCTCTGCCTAAGGAAGCAGCAGGGTGGGAGATGGGTGGGAGGGAAGCAGCTCTTTGGGGTCTCTGGCAGGCCTTAGGTGAATTGCAGTGGTGGCCTCCAGGAATTTGGAGTAAGGCACTTCTAAGGGAAATCAGTATGAAAGCCTCCCCTCCTATTCTCCTTTTATTTGTATTCTGATGCCAATCCACAGGTGGGTTTTCCACATGCAGCAACATGCTGACTGTTCTGCTGGGCATTGCTCCTCAAGTTGACCAGTAATTAATGCATCACACACTCTCATCGATAGTTGTGAACTGAAAACTTTTTTCAGTAGGATTAAACTCAAGAGTACCGAGTACTCTGCCGGGGCTGGGGAGATGGCTCAGTGGAATAAGCACTTCCCTGGCAAGTGCAAGGGATGAGTTC
>NDGN011121512.1:0-16319 GCA_002564285.1 Tympanoctomys barrerae | reverse complement strand
AAAAAAAAAAATTAAAATTAATCTCAGGAAAGAGATGGTATGGAGTGGATAAGATCCTCTGTGGAAAGAGAAAAGAAGGGGCTCTAAGAAAGGGTCTCTGCCAGCGGGGAAGAGAGAGGGGCCTTCAAGTGATAGCAGGCAAGTGGGGAGGGCAGGTTTCCATCAGTAAGGAGTTTTCCAGTACGGAGAATTCCACAGAGAATTCAAAGGCAATGATGGCAAAAAACTGATCACGGCACTCGTGAAGATTGTAGTCACTGGGTAGACACCCTGGCGACAGCAGTTTCTATCCAGCGGGAAAGACCTACAATAACACATGTTATCAGTTCAGCGTCTATCAGCGTCCAACTAAGTGCTTTCTGTAGGTTGCCTTTACTTACAGTTAACTTGCGAGCACTTCTCATTGTTACTCTATTAGACGTCAGAGGAAATGGAGGGACAGAGGCATCCAACGATTGGCTTCATATTTATTGACTAGGAAGACTTGAACCCAGCCTGGCTGATTCTAGCATCTGAGATTTTACAATATCACTGTACTTCTTTGCAACGAATTGAAATGGCTTGCTAGGGGAGACAGAAACAGTAGCAAACAGAAATTTTTCAAAAGTTTTAGAGTCATGGGGAACTACAAAACTGTCCTGAAACTGGAGGCGACCACCGGTCAGCGAGGAATTTTAATGGGAGCATCGGCAGCACGTGCGAGCGATGGAACCGGGAGGTGCAGAGGAGACGCTGACGCCGAGAAGGATCTGACCGCGCTGACAAAGCCCTTGCTCTCGGCTTAGGCCTGGCAGAGGTAGGGTTGAAGTACAATTAATTACTTAGCTCCAGTAAGTGACAGAAGCCGGGTTTCCTTCCTGATCGGGGGCTCCTGGTTTAATGTCCAGGTCACCGGACCGTGCCATCTCACAGCCGGCCTATTCCTCTCCTGAGCGACCACTTCTCCCACGTTCCGCCAGGAGCCCCACTGCTTGAGATGCAGAAGCCCGATTCAATTTCTTGCTGAAATGGATTCTTCACGAATGGGGATAATCCTCCGTCGCATGTTTACCCACTTGGTTAACTTCCTGTTTTTCGCACTTCCCACAACAGGCTGTGCAGTTTTCTATTTTCTGAGACAGTCAAATAAATGTGAGTTGATATTATGACCGAGTACAGCCCGAAATGCATAATTTTCCCCTTTTATCATTTTTGAAACAAATGGATGCATTGCAAAGGAGCTACACTAATGAAATGTTTAATTTGAGGTTTCAATTTTGCAAATGTTAGGAAGCATAATTAAGGTTCAGGCAATATATAAGTGTCTTCTGGAATACAAAATAAACTTTTTTTTTTAATTTAGAGTTTTGGGAACATTTTCTGCTTAAAACCAAACATTTTGCAGATCTTGTGTTCCACAAGCATTCTTGGTACTGTTGAAAGACAGGTCACATAGTCCTTATGGTGGTGACAAATAAATAATGGATACAGCTCTCATTGTAACCATTAGCAGGAAAGTGTCAGGGAATGGGTGCTGGGTTGTATTTTTTTTTAATTCTCCTAATGCAGGGCAACCTTCTCTAATTTCATTTTGATGCCTCATATCATTAAGAGTAGAGAGAGAAGGGAATAAATGGGTTAGAGATATAGGCAAGATGAGCCAGGCTTCTGGACAAAAGGGATCATAGAAAGGACTAGAAACTTAAGTAAAAACATCAAATAGCTTTCACACATCTCTGAATCATGATACCATATGATTTTTTAATGAAAGAAAAGCCATTTATACCAAGCAGACCTGTTGCACCCACAAGACAAAACAGGAAAATTGTTGAAAGTAGCCTTACTTGGGCTGGTGCAGAAAGGGATACTTGCGTTCATGCAGATATCTGAAATGACTATTTCTTTGGCAGAATGCAGAGGCCATTGTCTCAGCATTGTTTATTGCAGAGCCTGTCTTTTCTTCAATGTTCTGTTGATTCTTTTGTGTAGAATCCATTGGCTGCAGATACATGTTTTTGTTCCTGTGATTTCTCTTCTGTCCCATCGCTCTAGGTGTATGTTTGTAAGTCAGGACCATGGTGTTTTGGTTACTGTAGCCCTTCAGTGGTCTTGAAATCAATAATTGTAATGCCTTACAAAATTTATTATTGGAAGTGGCCCAGGGAGATAGCTCAGTGGCTTAAGCACCTGCCTGGCAAGCACAAGGTCCCAAGTTCAATCTCTGGTACCTCACAAGTAAATAATAAATAAACAAATAAATTATTATTATTGATATATAGAAAGTTTCTCATTTTGATATGCTATGCAACTACTTTGCTAAATTCATTTATCCATTCTAATAGTCTTTTTTATGTATTTAGGACAGGGTATACATGGCCTACAGGGTCTCACTACATAGATCAAACTCAGTGATTCTCCTGTTTTCAGCACCCCAAGCACAGGGATTACAGGCATGCACCACCACACCCAGTCTCAGTTGCAGTCTCAGTGCGCCCCCAGGGGTGGGGCCAGCACAGCACACCAGGGAACAAACCCCGGCTGCTGTGCTCTACCTAAGCAGGCTTTTTAGTCGGCTGTACTATCTGGCTGGCCCTCCTTCTGATAGTCTTTAGATGTTGGAACCTTTATTTTTTTCTCTGAAGAGAATTGTATCATCTGCAAACAGAGACCATTTGATTTCCCTTCCTATTTATATGCTTTTATTTTTTCTCTTGTTTAATTGATCTGGCTAAAACTTCTAGGACTATAGGTATCCTCATCTTGTTTCTGATCTTAGAGAAAATGTGTTTAGCTTTCCTTCACTCAGAAAGATGTTGACGGTGGGTTGCCACGTGTGGCCTTTAACTTTTGCACAGGCTTTGTAGAGAACACTGTGGAAAGTTCCTCAGGAGAACAAAGTCGATCTACCATGATTCAGCTGGCCCACTTCTTGTGCTATCACCAAAGGGAAAACCAACAGGAATGAAATCAGCCTACCAGAGGGAGCCCTGTGTTTACTGCAGCACTGTACCACAGCTAAGTTGTGGGGCCTGCCTACATGTTGCTTAGCATGAAAGTAGAAAAAAATTGGACACACACAATGGAGTATTTCTCAAGTTACAAGAACAATGAAATCCTACCGGAAAAAAATGGTAGAATGGGAGGTCATTATTTTAAATGTAATGAACCACTCATAGAAAGAAAAGTACTGAGTGTTCTCTCCCTCTCCTACCTTTCTCTCTCTCATCTGCCTTTTTACTCTCCTTTTTTTCTCTCCTATCTGGAAGTGAGAGAAAAAGGCCCCCTAAAAGTAGGCAGCGATCACCAGAGCTCCAGCAGTGGGTGTGTACAGGGGTGTCAGGCTTGGTTGGTGGGCATTGTCTGCATGTATGGAAGTAACACCAAGAACCCCACTAACGTGTGTAATATATGGGATAACACAAATTTCCAAAAGCCAATAAATATTTTCTTGAATATGAGTATACATTCAAGAGTACTAGATGTTCAAAATTAGTGGTGGCAAATATTTTGAATATGACAATGACTCTTGTCATTAAAATATAACCTAATCCAAAGCAGGCTGTTGTCCTTTCAGAATTCATCTAGTAAGAGAATGTACAACTACACTGGCCTAAATTCAATAAAACTCATAAACAGTTTTGCTGTAGTTTATTCATCAACATACTATTTCATATATTTGAAAAATGACAGCATGCATATACCCTTATGGCTTATGTATGTTTAATCTAGAATTTAGACAAACTCATAGTATAACTTCAGATGGTTAGAATGTATTAGGTAATTTTTAAATATTGCAAATGACAGAAAACTGAAACTTGCTGAAGCATAACACAGAATAATTTTCACTTGTATAGCAGAAAAAAAAATCAGCAGTAGATGTCACTTAAGCATAGCTAGACCTAAAATTTAAAATAATATAATCAAAATACATTCTCTCTCCATATCTAAGCCTTTTTTCTTTGTTTTTTCTTTGCCTTTTTTCTTAAAGGTTTTATTAATGTTGGATTTATGCTCACTCTCCACCTTATAGCTATTCTTACAGTGGAAAGGGGTCCTCTATTACCAACATACACTTTAGAATTATGTGTCTTCGGCTCTGACTGCCATACCTTTGGCTTCATCAATGTTTCCACACCAATCCCTAGAATAGGAGAGGGTTCTGATTATCCAATTGATTCACAAACCACTCCATGAACTAGAGGTCTGCATGAGCCTCATGAACTACAAATGAAGAAAGAGGCCCTGTATGAAAAATACATTAAGTACCAGTATACACTGAACTGACAAAAGAACAGTTTGGCAACTATCAAGTCCTCTTACAGTATCTCCAGTGTCACCAGTGTCACCAACTAACCTGGCACATTAGTTGAGCATCATTGCTGTAAAGATAATATAATGAAAGAAAAAAGAAAGGTACCGTTTCTTTGTTTCTTGGTTTCCATCAGGTTTTTTTTCACTTATTTGGAACTAAATAATTTTGAATATATTCTTTTTTGTGTTTTATACTGGAGGTGTTAATTTGATTAATACATGGTTATTACTTTTTTTTAAGGACAAGTTCTACAGGGTCTACAGGTTCTCACTGCGTAGATCAGACTCATAGGGATCCTCCTGTTTACAGTCTCCCAAGAGCTGGGACTACAGGCATGCACCACCACACCCAATCTCAATTGCTACCTCAGCATGCACCGGGGGTGAGACTGGTACTGCAGGCCTGAAGATCGAACTCCCAGCCCCTGCGCCTGCCCAAGTAGGAGCTTTAATCTGCTGAACTACTTGGCCAGCCTACATGGTTATTTCTCTTAATGAGCTCTATGCCTAAGAAAAAGACAAAATTGCCTAGTAATAAACCAAATGCCGTGAAAGTACAAAGGAAAACATAAGTAATTTCATGCAGAGAAGGGGAACGTCATCATGGAGAAGGTGAGACCTGAGCTTAGGCTAAAAGAAGAATTTCCAGACAGAATTTTAAAAAATAAGATAAAACAAAGAAAATAATATTTAAATGCTGAAGCATGAAAAAATAATTTCATGATGAATTTGAATATCTTCACTCCTCCTGCTCTTTGAGTTAACAAACAAAGGTGCATGCGGATTAAAAGGGAAAACACAGTGCTGAGAAATATCACAGACAGAAGTGGCACTGAGTGAAGAAGCTGAAGGGCTGAAACAGTGACCTCCAGAGTTAGAAGAAAAGCCCGACACAACATCCCAGGCCACTGTTCCATCAGGCACCGTTATCAGGAGCTATTTTTTTTCCATTGTTCTGTTTATTACTTCAGCAATACCAAATATTCTTAATAAAAACTAGTAGTATATTCTTTCTTGTTTTTTCCTTCTCATTCAAAATTGTCACTGCCCTTCCGGTTCATTGACGTTTTTAGCCATTTTGAATATTTGTTCAAGTATCCTGCCAAAAAATGATTTTAATTCATCTTACATCAAATATATACATTAACTTTGAAAGAATAGACATCTTAACAATCTTGAAACACCCAACCCATGAACATGCCATTATCACATATTACAAAAATACAATGTACTGAAAAGTAAAATCTATACAAGCATTTTCAGGAGCTGTTTAGCAGGAGCTAAGTCAGTTAGAAAGGCAGCGGGGAGGGGGCAAAGGCTTACCTCCTTTTGGTGGAAGAGAGAGTGAAAGGAAGTCAGTTACTGAACAAACTCTTTGGAAGCAGAGAGGTGACCCATTTTAGTCTCTTGGATTATAAGCAGAGAACGTTTTGAGTGAGTTTTTGCAATCTAAGAGGAATCTGACCTTGCTGGCATTTAGAAGTAGAATATCAAGAATATTGGGAAGGTTGAAAGTCTTAAATTCGAGAGTCACTTTTTCACTCTTAAAGTTGGTGGTCAGTCTACTCATAAAAGTCTGTGTTCGGGTAGTTGTTCTGTACTGGGAAAAGATTTATATAAATGAGTAGAGTCCCTACAGGAATTTTCTTGATAGAAACATCGTTTTGATCGAGATATAGAAAGATGTTTGTGCTGGTGCACCTTTGGTCTCTGTAACCTATAGCTGACCTGTACAACTTAAAGAATGGAGGGTTTGTTCTCCTGAGAGTCTCAGAGGTCTCCCTGCAGTGTTGGCCGGCTGTAAGACAGGAGCATGTGGAAGAAGGATACAGAGGACAGAAATGCAAACATTCGCCATGTCTCTTTATCAAATCTGTTGAATCCATATGGCCACACATGTAGGACACACCTAATGTTGTGTTTGCTCTATTTCTAAGTAAGAGCAACCCTAGTATGATTCTTTGTGATGAGCTAAAAAGAAAAAAAAAAAAGACTTTTTAATGCATTCACAGCAGGAAAAAAATAACTTTTTAAAATTTTATTTACTGGTTTTAATACTTAACTGTATAAGTCAGCCCATTGTCATTCACAAGCGGTGCCGAATCTTAATAACACCATCAGTGAAAGTCACATACATGTCTATATTTTGTAATAGAAAGGGAAATATGTAAATAACTTGCCATTGTTTTGTCAGCTTTGACTCTGGTTACAAAAAAGGCTAAGTAATACATATACCATGTGACTAGGTTACAAAAGAACCTTTAAAGCATTAGAGAGAGGAGTAGTTTCAGGGTACTATACTGCAGTGCAGGAGGCAATTGCTCAAACATAATTCACCGATTAGGAGGTCAAGAGAGGCAATAACAGCTGAAAACAGGAAATAACAAAAGAAAGAAGACGTCGAACATGATCAGCTCTGTGTTAACCACCTAAATTCAAACAAAAAAAAATTAACTAGTTATTCTAGAATTCTGGAATAATTTTTATCTAATTATTCTTCAAACAAGGATCTGCTGTTATATCCAAGCTTTAGATCACTCATAATATTTTTATCTCTATGAGTGTTCAATAACAGAAAAGAACATAGCTTCAGTGCTAAGCTTCTTACTGCCATCTTAAGTGACATTCATAGGAATAAATACAATGTCTAAATTTGCAAATATTGAACATTTGTCAAATTAGAGTAACCCAAGAGTTCTTATCATTCATACATTTAGTTTATTTCTTTGATTTTTAACAGCTACAGTTTGTCCCTTCACAAAGAATTAGTCAAGCATCCAGGTCTGGTGGTGTATGTCTGTAATCCCAGTACTTGGGAGGCCAAGGCAAGAGGATCACCATGAGTTCAAGGCCAGATTGGGCTACATATGAGTTCAACGTGAACCTGAACTACATGGTGAGAGCCTGTGTCAAGGAAGAAAAAAGAAAAAGTGAAAATACCAATCACTTTATCAACATAGCTAACTACTATCAACTGTGAATTTTGGGAGCAGTTTTATGCCTTCAAATAGACTTTTATTCAATAAAATATTTTATGTCATTCCTTCAGTAGAAGAGTTTTTCTGTAATTACCAAAAATAGAATTTACAGGAACATTTCTCTTTTTATTGATTTTTAGCTTGTCAAATGACTTTAGGTTCAGTTTGGATTGTTTTGTTTCTGAGATTTCTTAGTACTGAGGTAGCATTTGTTTCCCTTGTGTTCTGTATTACTGCCTAACCTTGCATATCTCATTACTAATTTAATTAGACTTTGCTGCACATAAATGATATTCAGTAGACATCTCATCTACAGATTCCAGCCAGTAACAAGTTGTCAAAGACTAATAACACTTAGTAGCTGGAGGTACCAAAAAATCAACATGAAAACTGAAACTAAATCAGTGCCTTTGCTTATGCAATGCCAAATACTTGTATTTGGTGAAACACCGAGATAATTGTCTTCATCTGTGGTTTTACTTGACTGTTGGCATCATGTATGCACTTCCATGGAAACTGTGTTCCTTGTAAGGAATCCTTGTACTTAGTTAATGAGAAACACTGTCAAAAGACTTGGCTGAAGCCCAGGCTAACTGCATCACCATGGATAATGAAGAGGAAGCTGAGTATTTGTTTCTAAAGCTCCGGTTCTCACCTTGATTTTGCCTACATTCTTGCCTCATCCTTTTCATCCTTTGAGAGGCAGAAACTTCTTCAGTCTTCTTTGTACATTATCCATTAAGTAATGTTTGTTAGCTAAGAGTCTGGTCCCCACCCAGATAAACTTCTGTTTGAGCTAGGTTGTCTACTTGCTACGTACAAAGATAGAAAATTTGGTTGGGTAAGGATTGTAATAGACAAACGCAACTTTCCTAGGAATTAGAGGTAGTGTTTATTTGAATCACCTGGAAGGTTTTCATTAAATCTGAATCCTTCTTCTCTTCTCTCATCATCACCGAAATTGTGTAAGAGTTTGAGTTTCCCCTTCTCCATGTTTGTTCAGACCAATTGCCATAGAATAAGACAAGTGAAGTCATATGATTCCCACAGGAACTTCAATAATTCAACTGATCATTCATGTGACATTTTCTCATTTAAACATTGCATTTCTGGTTACATAATCACCTTCACATTTATATTATTGCATCAGGGTTTTTTTTTTTATCACTTTGCAACAGAGTACCACAATTTTAACAGCTTTAAACAATATGAATTAATTATTACTTAGCTCTCTTATACAAAAATTTGGATTAGTGGTCTGGATTTGTGAGCTCTTCTCAGAGGGCCATAGGATAAATTAACTTGCAAATTCATTCAGGTTATTGGCAAAGTTGTGGGACTGCAGTCCCATGCTGTGGGTGGATATTGAGGTTTCCTCAGAGGTTGTGTGTTAAAGACTTGGTCCAGAGGATGGAATGCCTGGGACTTAGACCCTAGGAGCTGGCTTCTAGTTTCTTAGATCATTCGGGCAGGCTATGATAAAAAAGCAATTGAGGGACCCTGCTTACCCTCCCTCCCTGCTCTTGTTGGAGATGTGAGCATTTATTCTGACACATCCTCTTCCCCACCGCTGGCTGCTGCGTCCACCACCACAGACCTGATGCAGAAATAATACCTTGGAATCTCCAGAACCATGCACTAAGTAGCATTTTTCTCTCCATAAATCAGCTTCCTCAGGTTATTTCATTATAGTTACAGGGAACTGACTAATGCATGTCTGTTTTTCTACTGGCCAAGTGTAGGAAGGTACCTGAGATTCCCTACGGCCCTCTCCAGTTCTTGCATGTGGGCTCCCGGTTTCAGAGCTAACCATGCTCCTCCTTCTCATGTTTGCAAGCTTTGTCTTCTTTTACCATGTCCCTCCTGCCATTGCTCAAGAGCATCCTGTGTTTTTAAATGCACTGATGAGTACACTGAGCCCTGAGATTATCCAGAGTCACCGCTTAGTTTAAGGTCTGTGCACTTAGTGCTGTCTATGAAGATGTATTCCTTCTGTATCTATTTTTTTTGTATAGAATTAAAGTATTCACAGATATCATTAGGGGGCCATCCTGCCTACCCAATCCATTGAAGCATTGTGTACTAAAATAAACAGAAATCACAGCTCCATGTGAGTGGCTTATTTCAGCTACCACTGTCATCACAGGATTTCTCAGCTTCCACTCTAACATGGTGCCAACTGCAGAGCCGGCTCAGGTCAAACTACTTAAAGACGTTCTCTTGGCTTCTTTGCTTTTCTTCCTTTTATGCCAGTCCATTTATCAAGGTCAGGACCTTTGCTATCTGTGAAGATGTGGTTTTGTCAAAGCTTTGCAATAATCATAAATCAGTCATCAGTATGAGTTTGTTCTGAGCCATGGAACGCACCAGATGTGTATTAGAGGCCATGATGGCCCTTAAAGTCAAAGCTGGTGGGAAAATCAGTGATGATTGTTCCGCTACAGGGTTCCACACCAAGCCTGTCTGAGGCAGGAGGTGCCGGCGAGTGCACAAGTCTCACATACACGCCAGGCCTGAGCACCTGCCAGAGTAGAATCCCAGTGACGATTGTTCTTGTCTAATTTTTGCCACCCCCTCTCCATCGATAGTGTCACATTAAAAGCAACTCAACTATAGATAATAAGTTGATAAATACTAAAAGTCTTCCAGGGTTTATAATACACAGAAGTTGCTCAAGACTCCCAGGAAGATATAATTCTGTGAAATCCATCGTACAGTTTTTAGGTGTTCTTGCTTTTGATCAGGGACCTCTGTGACAGCAGTCACAGAACTCTGCTTCTGATACCCAGTGTATAAAGGAAATGCAATGAGAGGTAGCAGAATATTTCAAAAATATTAAGTCTCATAAAAGTTTGTTTAGGGAATTATTTTTAAGCAGCATGGTTACCGATTTGCATTTGGCACAATCACATGTTTTACTGTTGTTTTATTTAGGAAAACTTACTTGAGCAGAGTTCAGGCTTTAGTCTCTGTCTTTTTCAAACTCACACATGATTTTTTTTCATTACAAAGTACTCAAATTGTCATGTGTTATTTTCTTTTTGTGTTAGAGAAAAAATGGAAGCACAAGCCATAATGCATAGTAATTTAGAATATTTCAGCCAGGAAAAAAAATTACTTTATTTTTATTGGTCTTTTTGACTTATTTTTGTTTTAATTTCTCCAAAAAAAGGAAGGAATTTTCTCTGTAAGCCTAGACTCTGTAATTGTCAAAGATTGGAAGAATATTAAAGATGCCCAGCTTGTAAAAATAGTATTCTTGCCTTTCCTGCTGTACGTGTGGACCATCTTATGACTCAAGAGGAGATAATGCCATTGGATACCTAATAGCTTGTGACGTGTAGCTTTCAGCACAGAGGAGACACCTGGTCTCCAACCTCTACCTCCTCTTTGAATTATGAATTGTACAGCTAGGTACAAAATGAGACTTCTTTTTAGATCTCTGCAGCAGAAGAGAATGCCTCCTGCAGCTCTCATATAAGACAATATGAGGAGATACTCTATGATGCCTAAAAAAAAGGTAGGACTTAGAATTATAACAGCCACCAATTATTTTCTGCAGGCCTTGAAGGTGTGTGCCCAGGCTATCGCCTGGTTTGCCTCTCTCAGCTTCTTGAAGCCATTCACACTCATATTTCACACTGAAATCTGACCTACTAGCGCAGCCACTGCTTATACAATCAGCTCCTCAAATCCCGCACAATAATCACCTTTCTTTTAGAAACCTCCTATCTCCAAAAAGTCCTCCTAAACCGTGTGATAGATGACATGCTTTCTCTAAACATCATCATAAACACAATAAACAGATGGGAGAGCCTCCTAAAACTGCCCAACCTTGCCTCCTCCCACAGAACTCTACCGGCTGTGCATGAATCATGAATACCGAGGTGATAATTTTCAAGTAGGGATAGGCTTCTTTATGAAGTGGTGGCTTTACGTGGACATTAGTGATCACTAAAACTCCTTTCCCCATACCACCAGACTACACCAGGCCATTCTATTTTATTTGGTTTTTCTTTTTCTATAGTAAAAATTAATATTTCTGCCTTCACAGTCTTCCTATGAATAATACGTGAGGCTATATTTCTAAATCGCCTTCTGTAGGGCCTCATATAAAACCAATATTAGCTTTCTTCCTGCCATTCTCTTTGATCTTTTCCATGTTTACGCACTGTTTCTTTTTTTACCCTCTCTATCCCTATAGGCAGCATAAGATTATCTCATTCATTTGACTCTGCTATTAACCAAATTCCAAGTTGATCATCAGGTATTCAAGCTAGTCCAAGTCACAGGCCCAGAATGTTATTTTTTTTTTTTTTTAGTGTGTAATATTCTTTACTTTTAGAAAACGACCTGCTTCCAATCCAAACACAAGCAGGCTGTTCCTTTTTGTTATTTCTTTATTTGTTTTGCAGTACTGGGGATTGAACTTGGTACCTTTTTCTTGCCAGGCACACACTTATGCTGCTGAGCTATATTTCTGGCCCTCCTGTATTTTGTAATTCCTTCAGGATAAATTTAATTTGACATTCTGCTTTATGGTTTGGTATCTCAGGTTTATTTAAGATCCTTTATGTTATTGTACCTCTTTTTAAAATTCAATATAAACTCATCATGTATACGTATGTAGAAGACTTCATTTAAGAGAAATGACACTTATCAAATGCCCAAATTGCCAGAAAAGCAGAGTCATTTTAATATCCAAATTAGCTGCTCCAGCAAATAGAACTACATTGGCATCACAATTTGGAATTTTTAAATACTTTATCCATTACTCATTTACTTTTTTCAGCAGCGTTTTAAGTTGCCTGGGAAAGAGACAATTATCTTTAATTTGTACAAAAGGAGATTGAGGCTAAAAAGAAGCTAGGTTGATTTCCCAGTGTCGGGTAAATAAAAGGAAGTCATAGGTCAGTAGTCAACCTTGACTAAGGGTAGAGCCCCAGCTCCTCAGTAGGTGCCCCAGAAACACCCACACCTCCTTACCCAACATGCATCTCTCTTTGCACTACTACATGTTGCCATTTCATTGTTATTATTTTCAAAGAGAAAGAAGGACTCTACTGCTCTGCTTTTGCTTGAGGTTCAGAATATGGTGCTTTGAACGCAATTCTGAAATATGCAAGCTATTTAATTCCATATCCCTGATTGTATTTGTACATAAATTGTAGCGCAAATTTTCGTGCAGTTTGCATGTTTTAGAATTGTTACTTTATTAGCACTTTGACAACAACTTCTCTGTGAAAGCCAATAGCAGAGGTTGTGCCAGGATTCTAATTTAATGACTATTAGAAACACAGAGAAGCAAAGTCTAAAGAAATACTTAAACCATTCACTTGTAACTATGGTACAAAGATAGTTGAACAACAGTAATTTAAAATATAAATTAGAAAACAGTGCGGTTTGAATAATTCTTGACTGATAAATATAGAAATGGAATGCTACATGATTAATTAATTCAGATAAAACATACAATACCCAGGTTGTAGGCTGCTCAAATTGAAAGGGCGAGGCTCTTGAAGGAGACAATATGGAAGACAAGATGACCTTGTAACTGTAGGAAAGACAGACATTCCTGCTGGGGGCCAGACCTCAAGACAAAAGAGTAAACAAATGCAGCCACATACTTCCCTGGGGATGGGATTGATATTCTAAATAGGTATCAATCACGTTGAAAGAGCAGGAAGAGTCACTAACCAAACCCTCAAAGGAAGAGCCCCTGTTCTATATTCATGCCCGCTTGCTACGTGACAGGCTTCCCCATTTGGTCCTGATTTATGTTAGGTTTGTTTGGCTGTGGCACAGTTGAGAAGCAGAAATAAACTGTGTGTGTGCATGGGGGGAAGGCCTTATTAACTCTGAAGGTGTGGAGAAGATTGAGGGCAGGGAGCTGGGCAGATCCTCTGACCAGAGACAGGGAGGATGAGACACCATGGACTTTTGCTAAGGGCGGCCGGACTTCGAGGGGCAGTGTGAGTGGCACACAAGGAGCTCACTGGAGGCTCCCTTGTGTGTGCTGGAAAGGTAAAAGGAAGTTGAAGCCAAGGCTGGAGTGGGGAAGAAGGAGGAAGAGGTCACTGGGAAGATGAGCTGTTGTTTTGGGGATTCAGCCATGTTGCATCAGGGCCAGGATAATTCAGCAGTTTGTATTCGGGCCGGAAACTACCAATTTAATCAATTTTACATGAGCAATCGTGCTTATAATCTTATTGGTTGACCATAGTTTTGCCCCTCCTCATGTTCAAGTTCCCATGTTTTTCACCTTAGACTCACCTCACCTCATAGTTTTGCTCTATAAACCCCCCCAGAAAAGGCAGATGCCTGGTCAATCTGTTCGGGGCCCCTTATGTCCCTCTCTCAACAGAGGCTTTCTTTTCCTAATACTATGCTCTGTTCTTAACCTTCTTTGTTCCTAAAATTCATTCTTGGGTTTTAGAGAACATGAACTCAGCCCAGGTGTCTTCCAGGTGGGAGTTTCATTCCCCTGTATCACTAATCACATCACTTAAGGCAGTTCTACTTTTTAGTTTCATATTCCTATTATGGAATCTCAATTCAAAATATGAAATAACTAGAAGCCTCCAATTCTTTTTTTAATTTTAAAAATATGGAACTAAAATCTTCTCAGAGAGGCCATGCCTATTTTTCTAAAATCATACTGCTAGTTAATGGTGAACTGATATGAGAAGTCATGTAGCCTGTTCTGGGCTCAGCCCAGTGCTTGCTTTGAGACTACAAGATCTTTTATCTTGAATCTCAAAAATGTCATGAGAAAAATAAGTGTGTCTCATGGGAAATAGAAAACTATACTAAATTTTTAATGGGATAAGAAAATTCTTGTTTTATTTGCATTTCACCATTTTCTGAAGTTATCCTGCCATTCTTTTACCAAGTTGGCTTGAAACCTTGTCTAGTATTTCCTGAAGAGCTCACCAGCTGCAAAATTAACAATGGAAAAAAACAGCCATGAACTTGGCATCTAAGAAGTACATTTCAAAGAAAAGCCTGGCATTCCTTCTCACACGCAGTAGTATAATAGCCAAGATGATGAGATAACTGTCAGAAGCCAATAGAGATTTTGAATTGAGATTTATTCTGTGAAGGGCTAACTATGCTCTTATAATGCTCTCAAAATCAGCAGTGTCTTATGGGTGATCACAGCCGGAGCCTGGCTTTGAACAATCTCACCAAGCATTTCAAACAGACTGATTTCTTTTAGTGCTCACTCATGTCCTGTGGCGATTAAGAGACTGTTGAAGAGAAAAGCCTTCTCTCCTTGACAGATGGTGGGTTAGTGGAGAAGGTGTTTTTTTGTCTTTGTGTAGTTGTACCTTAAATTGTACATTGCATGCTAATGTTAAGGCCTGGGAAGGTACTAATGGTCTTCCATGTTTCAATTTCATACCATAAAATTAAAGTTGCTGGCAAAATGCATAGCATCACTAACTATCAGCTTCTAGGCTTTTACAATCTCTTAGGTTTTTATATTTGAAGATTTTTCAATAAAAGATAATAGTGTGACCGTTCCATTAGATAATAAGCATAGCCGTAAGGCTCCCGAACAGGTAAGTTTCTATTTAAATGCTAATTATTATCATTATAAACCATTTGGAAAGCAACTAAGTGTGAATTCCCTGAGATAAAACCTTTCTATCTAAATGGGGGGATAATAATTGTGGGCAAAATTTGTTGACTCTTGTAGGTATTGACCTGGGAGAATCCTCAATTAGAAAAATTTCTTGGTACAAATATAGTCAAGAGGAGTCTAAAAAGTAGATCACATAGGTAACAAAGTGATGATCTATCCTGAAAAAAAATCCAAGTCACATGCTCACCTCTTGTGCACAAACAATAGCCTTAAAAGCTCCTGGCTGCTCTGTGAACTTTTCTGCTAAATCATTTTTCCACTGCACCTCCCTTGATGGAATTTTCATTTCTTGCACTGAGTAAAGAGAAATGTGGATTAAAATAATGACTTCTCTGTAAAATTTAGTAGCTAGATAAACAATGGAAGCATATGATTATTCAAAAGAAAGAAGAGGAGAGCATAAGTGATACCCATAAAGTAAAGGAGGCTCAACAGTGAAATGCCAGGGCAGGGAGCATCAGAGAAGAAATGCAAAATGTGGATTTGAATCTCTCTTTCAAGGGTGGACAAACTCTGGATACATGTAGAACACAGAGCAAGGGGGAAAAGGACATTCCAAGCTGAGAGTTATGAAAGTTAGAAGTCTTTTTCTTGTTCATATTTAAATATCCGTTGCGCATACTTTAATTAATGAATAGCAACGGGCTCGCAAATTCAACAATAACACAGATAAATGAGGCAAGGGAGGAATTGTATCATCTACATCTTCTCTGATTTCATGTCTGCAAGCATGGAAATAAATGTTCAAGATTCCAGATCTTTAGACTAAATTTTGCACCACATGCCATGTGGGCCCCACTCCAGGGCACACTGAGCTAGCCACCGAGACAGCACGGTAGTGCATGCCTGTAATCCCAGGTCTGGGGAGGCTGAGACAGAAGGATCACTAAGAGTCTGAGCTGCATAGTGAGGCATTATACCAAATACATAAAAAAGAATAAATTTTACAAGTACATATATTACTTTTCCCTCCAAATCCCAATAAGACAGTAAGTCCTCTGCTTCTCTCTGCCAAAAGTCTGACAGAAGTTGGAGAGACACAGTTTTGTCATTGTTTTCCTCCCATTTCCTATGCCATGCTCACCAATCAGAATTTCTTCCTTTCTTATCCATTACAATGGTTTTTGCAAAGTGGTCCCATTGCTTTATGACCTCAGATTTTTGTTGTGGGTCAGGACCTCATTTCTGAGACCTAGATCGAAATACCTAACTGACACTTTGTTTCAAATATGTGAAAGGCACGTTCAACCCCAAATACTGAACACCAAACGTGTAATCACAGCAGTCTTCTCAGGGGTCTGTCTTCTCAGAAATAGTGAACCACTAACCTGATGAGCACTCTAGAAATCTAAGTTTTCCTAAATAATTTTTCTTGGGCCGGAGAGATAGCTCAGTAGAATAAG
>NDGN011121492.1:0-13411 GCA_002564285.1 Tympanoctomys barrerae | reverse complement strand
CTTTCTTTCTTTCTTTCTTTCTTTCTTTCTTTCTTTCTTTCTTTCTTTCTTTCTTTTTAAACTTCTGGTCTCATCCAAACTGTAACACAGAAGAGGAATGAGAAAAGCAGCTTCTAAAATCAAGCTGGTCTACTCAAGACCCATCTCTGGATAACCTTGAGCAAGTTACTTAATTCATGCCTTAGGCACCTCGTTTGAAAGGAGGAGAGCACAATTTACCTCTTGGGTTCATACTGAGGATGCTATTCAATAATACATGCAAAATACTTAGAATACTATCTTGTGCATAGTGAGCATTTATTTGAGTGAAACCAATGAAAATACTAGAAAGATACTATTACAGGGTGCAGATGATGGAGTTCCGACCCACTTTCCTGGCATGTCTCCACGTGTTTTCCTGCTGAATGTCTTCTTGCTGAACTTCTAGCATCCCTAAAGATTGTTTCTCCATACTGAAACTCAATATTTGTGAGGTACTCTACCACCATAGAAATTTTCTAAGAGCCATTCCTTTTAGAAAATTAAATGATTTTACTTAATCAATTTCTATCGTGAAAAATATATCTCAAGGGGTTTTCTGCTGGAAAAGATCATTGCTGTCACAAGTCTATGCCATCAAAAACTGAGAGGGAGGTCAGGCCCAAATATGTCTTCTTGCAAAAATGAGCACAGCACAAGTGTGTCTCTCTCTCTGTACTGTTTGCTTTCCCACTTTGCAAAGCAGTAGGTACATACCATACTGCAGAAGTGGAGCCCTGGAGCCTGCATCCTGCAGCCCTCCGCATCCTCTTTATGGAAATGCTAGGGAAAGCTACAGTCATCTGCTGTCCTCTGTTTACTTAGGGTCAGCAAGTGGAAGAAAGAAGGAGGGCCTTCCAGGCACGCCTCCATCATCTCAGCTTGCTTCTGGGGACCTGTAGCCCAGGCAGCTTTTCCCTGCCCCTGGAGTTCTAATTTGGCAGCTCTTTCTCAGGGGAGAGCTTCAAAGGGCCTCAACTCCGGATAAACTATACTTGAGGCCCAGGTGATTTCTGCTGGCTTCGCGTCTGTCAGTGTGTTCTAATCACTGTTATAAGTGTGGTTCTGTGGAACACCTTGTAAAATATTTTCCTATTGCTCCAGCAACATCTCCTGTCTAGACAATCTAATTACGAGCACAGAGCAAATAGCTAAAGTGGATCCCGCCTCCAAGGGTTGCATAACACCAGAACTGGGAAAGCAGAGGAGGGAGATGCAAGTGGTGCTGGGCGCTTTCTGTTGACCTGACCAGAAAATTGAGCGCTTCAAAAGAATCTGGATAACGTTTAATTACGAAAAAACAATCTGGTAGAAGCTGGCACTTTTTTGTTTTCCTAAACTTGGAGGATTAAACATACTGATATGTTTTCTTTCAATCTCATCTTTTTCTTGGCTTCAGAGGTGGCTTGTGGTCTTTTTTTTAAAAAGAAAAGCCACTGATTAATAATTCTTTCTCTCTCCCAGAGGCATTTTGAAAATAATGGCCAACTTTCAAAGTGTATGTTGTTCCCAAACAGTGAGTCGATGACCTGCAGTGAGTTCTTCTTGTCCTGGCTCTGTAGCTGGCATTGTGCAGGAGGGAGTGACTTGATGGAGCAACTATAAGTCACTCACAGAGCTGCAGGGAGGCAGATGCTTGCGTGCCTGTACTTCAGCCTAAGGTTGGCTCTGGTTATGGCTGCAGTGGAAAGTCAAAGGGGGCAGGAGCACGGGAGAAAGAGAGTTTCTGTCAGGAGAGATAGAAGGTCTTATGAGTGAGATAGAGTCAGAGCAAGCTGTTGTAAGATGACTAGAACTTAGAAGGAAAATAGAGAAGAACAGAACAGCCCAGGCATAACTAGACAAATTGCCAATGAATGTAATGACGCCAACCCTCGCCGGCCATTGGAGGAATATGAGGGAGAAGTTTCTGAGTGGCCTTGATGATAGTATGAGAGAAGTGTGGATTTCAGTCACATTAGGACATTGAAGGCTTTTCTGGAGGAGTGGGAGCAAACTATCAGTCTTTGGTTCAGAAAGGCAAGCACAGGAACAGTAGAAGAGATGGTTTGGATCACTTCTCAGACTTTTGGCTAAGATCAAGCGAAGCGATGGATTGGAGAAAACAGAAATTGGAGAAAGGGGAAAAGGTTTAAACTGCAGTAGTAAGTGAGAAAGAGGGCATGGATGTGAGAGTTGGAAGTAGTGGACTCTCTGGCAGGGAAAGACTGGATTTGGTTTTCCTCGTGTCAAAGAGGGAGAGAAGAGGGCCAAGCTATGGGCCTAGATTGGAGGGTATGTTCCATGTTCATTCTTAGGGATGCCCAGGAGGCTCTGGGGAAGGAAGTGGGTGACATTCACCTGAAATGTTGTGAATTCTTGTGTGTGCCAAGTGCCACACTGGAGACCATTGTGATAAGGAATCAGAGTTTCTACCCCCCAGAGCTCACCATCAAGAGCCAAGCAGACCATAACCAACTGGTCACCCTGAGAAACATGAAATTATGAGAGTGGCCAACAGTTCAAAAGAAAGTGTATGTGACTGATCCGTTACTATACTACCTGAAAGGATGTACACATTTCATCTCTGTTTCAAGGTCAAGAATATATGGGACTTGCCAGGGTCCTCCCCCAACACTGCCATCAAGGCACCTGTGGAGCTGTGGCTTCCGAAGGCCCCACGGTGAAGATTACTTTCTCACTCACTTTCTCAGTCACTCAGTCACTCAGAGGCAGGTCTAGATGGCGGCCACCAGAGATAGAAGTGCCTTGCCAGGTGGCCACTGAGAACACGGCTGCTGGCTTCTTAGAGGAAAGAATGAGACCAAGAAAGACAGGTTGAGCTGCATGGAAGCCAGGCTCCTCGAACCCATTCCTGGAAGGGTCATTTCATCTTCTCTGCGGTAGTCTGTTTTCTAGAGGCAAGTCCCTACATCCAGTCCACACTCAAGGGATGCAGTCTGACTAGGCCAGGAAGATTAGGAGGCAGGCATTGTTGGAATGCCATCTTGGAGGAAGTGAGAGGTTTTATGAGGGGATTGTAGACTAAGTTTGAGGGAGAAAGATAAGAAATGATTTATCTAAGGAGGAAATCTTGGTGCTGGTATCCTAAGGATGAGTAGGAGGTGAAGGAGAGAGTATTTCAGGAAAAGGGAAGAAAATATTCAAAAAAGGAGGTTAGCCTTGACCTCCAAGAAACTGTAGATAGACCTCTATGACTTAAGCCAGCTTTCTATGCAGGGTTTGATGGTCCCTGAAGTAGAGGTAAGTTTTGTATTTAGGTATCGATAAGGGACAGCTGTTTTTATATAGATAAATAATTCTGCTCCATAGATTGCATCTGCTGACTTACCCCAGGGTGGAAAGATTCATGGTGAACTCCAGCAGAAAGTCCTGGCTGCAGACTGTGGGACCATTTCTGGAACTGCTGGGAAGTGGTTCTGATTCAGTGTTTCCAATGAACAAAATTGACCACTTATCTCTTAGGATAATTACTTATTGTGTAATAAGATAATGTCCCTGAATAACACTGGATTTCTTGGGAGAAAGGCATTATATAAACAGAGCTTTATCAGAGATGATGAAGTGATTTGAAGGATTAGAGTCAGAAGTAGATCTTGATTCTGAGGTATTTTAATCACAAATAAATCTGTGAAGTTTGCATGAACTCTTGCATAGTGTTTCAGTTTTACAAATAGAGGCGGCAGGGTATTGAGGTGTGTTTGAAATGAACACGGGCATTGAAGGAAGGAGGGCAGTGACTAGGAAATTCTGTCTTTTTACCCCATTCAGTCTGATAAATTGGACCTGCAATTTTTAATCCTAACTAAACAAAGGCAGCTACCCGAAAATGTAACATGCAGTCTTTACCTCTGATTCAAATTTTAAAAGTTTAATTTCTGGTCCCAATTGTTCTTCCTATTTATCCTGTTACTTGCTCTTCAAAAGCTTCAATTTATTCTCCGACAAAGTAAAAGTGTAAAATTAGATGATTGTAGGGCTGGGGAGATATTTCAGCAGTGTAAGCACTTGTCTGACAAGTCCAAGGTCCCGAGTTCGATCCCCAGTATTGCATGTTAGGCTGGCCCAGAGCCCCAGGTACACCATGCCAGCCCTGGAACTGGACATGGTGGTGCACACCTGCAATCCCAGTGCTGGGGAGGCTGAGACAGGAAGATCACTATGAGTACAAACTGCATAGTGAGACCCTGTATCAAAAATAAATAGATAAATAAAATAAAAATTAAGAAAATTAGGTGACTGTAGAACCTCTTAGGTTAATCAATAGGTTATCAGCATCTTAATAATTTTGTACTAGCTTTGCTTCTTTGAAATGATAGCATAACTCTATAGCACACAAGGAGCGCAGCAGCCAGTGGCAGTTTTTGTTTGGGAAATGTTTGATATCCTTACGGGAATTGAAGCATATGCATATCTCTTTTGCAACCCCCAGGAACAGTGGTATAGAAGCGAGGCCAGAGTTCAGGTTTGATCTATTTTTCTAAGTTCAGCTGACCTCCTTTCTCCTTTGTTTTTCTCTTGTTCTTGTGAGTCAAAATCTCTGGAGCTATCCTGTAGTTACTATTTCTTTTCAATATATTTCCTATTTTTAGGAATATATATATTTCCTTCACTAAATATTCTTAGCAAGTGTAAGACAGGTCACATTTTTATTCACTGAGGTGTGTCTGACTACTAGAATTACCGATCTAGTGGTGTGCTTGCCCCGTTGGTAAAAATCAAGTGTTTAAACACAAACCAAGGAAATCTCATTAAGAAGGAAGTAGAGGAGGCGAATATTTACAGGGATCCAGGTTATTGCATTTCTTAAGGAGAAAGCCTCAGATTTCCCCTCCCTTCCTTTCCAAACTCTTTCAGAAATAATGTAGATAAAATATTTTATTTCTTTTAATTAATTATTAATTAAGGAAATATTTCTCCATAGAATTCAGGATAAGAAGGTTCTAGAAGCTACAAAAAATACAAGAGAAATCACAGACAGTGCTGAATTACCTAATAGAGAGGCAAAGACTATCAACACATACCTCCAAGGGTGATAAAAATTTAGAGATGTTTCTTCAAAATTCATAAACTCTGAATCTAGAGTGAAGCTTTGACATTCCAGCAGCCGTGGAAAGGCCTTATTTGTGATGCAGCCATGCTTGCGTTGTGATCCGCACACTGGTGGAAAGGGGGGCCCAGAGCTCTATAGCACGATGGTCACAAAACCTGATAGGGCTGCCAGTGGAACTGAGCAGCGGCATAAGGCGAGTCCCGTCTTTTGGGAAGTGGCATCAGGCTGAAGTGGCAGAACACATTCACCAGAGCCTCTTTCCACGTAGACAAGGAAAACCAACTGCTATCTTCTCTGGAGAGAGTTTTACAAATAAATAAGAAGGTCCAATCTTCATTTTCTCACTTTCCCTTTCTATATTGGAAATTCTGAAAATTCTCTTTGTGGTTTTTAATTTACCATCAGAGTAGGTGAAATGTCTGCTAAGCACTTGTGTCATGGTGATTTTTTTCCCAGTAACCCTTCTCCTATTCCAGTGTTTCCTTCTGACAGGATTCCTCGATTACTGAGGGAGCCATTTATTCAAATTAAATTGTAACTATCTCCCTTGGGCTCTCTTGGAGATAAGTCTGTCCATTTGCCTTAAGTTCTGACTAGGTTCTGTGAGCACGAGAAGTGGGAGAATGTTCTGCTGTTCTCTGCCTCTTCCGATGTCCTTCTCCACCTTAATGTGTTCATAGTGCTCAGCCGCTATGGACCAAGTATCCAAGGATCCCACCCCTGGGTGGTGCTCTGGGTACCTGATGATTCTTGCACCCTAAGGGTTGTATGGAGCTGCCATTCCACTCCTTCACCGTCCACCTTTAGTCTTCTAACAAAATACGTGATGTGCAGCTGGTCATTAGCTTAGGTTTATCTGTTGTATTCAGCCAAACCTAATCCCAGCTAACAGATCCACAGAAAAAGAGGAGGGATTATGCCAACTCCCAAAGGTTGGAGAGAGTGGGCACTTTCATATGTTGGAATTTCATGGTGTTTAGGATTATGCAGACCACAGGTCCACTCTCAGATTTGCGATTTGCTGGCTTTGATGCATACCTTCTACAAGGCTGTGTTCTCGTATTTGAAGGGATGACTAATAGCTGTCTTGCAGGGCTGCGAGAAGCAGAGGAGAGTGGTGAGCAGAGCAAAGCTGGTGAGTGCTCTAGGTGCTCCACACACACTGGCTTCCTTTGGCTTTCCAGTTTGCTTTACTTTTTGTTGAAATACAGCAGTTACGCTATATGCATTATACTTAAAGCATTGCTTAAAAGGTACTACATCTCAGAGTAGGGAAGTCATAGGTACCATTCTGTGTTATAACTTTGCCATTGAGCCAACTCAAGATCTTGCACTCAAGGACAAACTAAGAACGAGCTGAAGCCAGTGCTGTGATGGGAATAGGAACTCGGTAGGGTTTTCTGGAACACTTAGCCTCAATCAAAGGAAGCAAAGGATTTGCTCCAGTGAGCAGAATGGCACAGGCATGCAAAAATGCCCACAGGAGCAAGAGCTCTCCTCAGCTAGGGCCATGGAGGAGTTGTGCATAAGAAAGATGATTCTACATGTGTATATAGAAAAGTGATCTCTCCTATTTATTTATTTATTTTATTTATTTAGGCAGGTTTTTACTCTACAGTCCAAGAAAGTCTTGAGCTCACTTTGTAGTCAAGGCTGGTCTCCAACTCTCGACAATCCTTCTGTCTCATCATCCCAAGTGCTGGGATTACAGGTGTGAACCACCATGCCCAGTTTGTAGAGAAGGGATTATAAATGTAATACATAGGAACCTAATATGCCTGTTGGTTTACATCTTTTGAGAATCAGAAGAAGCTAGTCCTAGCACAGAACAGAACTTATGCATAAGAAAATCAGGCAACTGGTTTTTTAAAATAAATCTTTATTGTTAACATATTATTTCAACTATTTCAGTAGAATTACTATCATTTTATTTCACTTGTTTTCTCATTTATGATCAATTGGATTTTGCTGAACTTAATCCCAGAAAATATTTAGTTGGGATGGTTTTAATATAATTATTCATAAATAAAAATCAATACCCCACTCATCTCTTTTGTGAAAAGGAGATAGAACATATATTGGTCTTGCCCTGAAATAGCTTGAGATCTAATCGGAGATGAAAAGACTAAAAATATAGATGACAAATTTTCATGTAAAGTATAATATGAAGAGTTCTAAAAGATATGGATGCAATATACTATGGGAAGATGTACTAACTGATCTATATTTAGGGGAGGGAATTTTTGCAAAGCAGAGAGCAGACTGATGAATTTTGATAAATAGGAATAAGGCAACTCATAGACTGGGGGCAAAGTATGACAAAAGAGGTAGGAACATGAAAGTGTGGAAAGTTGCTTAGGAAACCATGACTGGTCTCCTGGGTAACTGGAAGACAGAGAGACTGGAAAGACAGAGAACATGCTTCATGCAGTATGGAGTAGAATGTGTTGTTCATTGGGGAAGGCCAATGGGAATTTAAAAAGACTTTAAGGCCTGGTGACTTTATGCATCCTTGTGTTCTGACAACTTGAAGCACAGTGTCAGAACATGACAGACACCTTTCTGTGGGCTTAGTGAATGCTGAATAAATTAGAAGAAGAAGCACTGTGAGGGATGGCTTGAACCCCTGAGTAAGTGCACTCAGGTCCTGGCCAGAGGTATTGGATGCATGATCCTGGTATAGAATGGAGTGGATACATAACAATATTCTAATTATCACCCTGTTTTAGAAACACTGATGGTGTCTAAATCCAATGGAGAAGAGTTGTTTGAGACTTGCTTGAATGGAAGTAAACTCTGAAACACCCGATTACCTTGAGGCTTATGGACCTACCATCTTCAGCAAAGATCAAATCATAATACATGCTTCTGTGAATAGGGTCCCAAGCTAAGGCTTTGTCATGTTCACTCTGACTTGCCTCTGGGGATCTGGGCCAAGAATGCCCTGGATTTGGCCTTGGGTGTGGTGCTGTCCACTCAGTCATAATGCCAAGGGAGGAGTGTTGACAAGGCTGGGTGGATGGCAGGGCTTGCTGAGCTATTTCTTGGCAAAGCTCTATGGGGAGGCGTTCCCAGATGCCTCAATCCTGTTATTTTTGAGTAATGGACTGAACCCAGGTGCCTGATTGGACAGGGCCACTCCCAATTTCTTTCAGATAAATATTTGGTTGCCAAGAAGTTATATTTAAATGAGAAATAACTTCTTAGGAGGTTGTTGCTTAGAAATTCCTCCAGAGGGCAGGATCCCATCCTTGCTGGAGAAAGCCTGAGAACTAGCCCCAAATTTATCTGCCCTCCCAGTGCACTTAGCACCTGGGTACCTACTTTGCGGTTCTATGAGAGGCTGTTTTTCTGAGTAAAGAGAAGACTCAATGTTAGAGACTCAGCATCTTTTGTGGGTCGTGTGCTTGGCTTGTAGTGACATAGTGGCAGGATTCTGAAACACAGATGGAATTGAAGTTAGGGATTTGGCATCAGAGAGAAAAAGTGGTTCTCTGCCAAAAAGCTCTTATTTTCCTGGAATGTAAACCCCAAAGTCTAGGAAGCTGGGGGATTTGGTGCTGTAAGGTTGCAAGTACTTGTGAGTTCACTCTTGGTGCTCATTGTCATTGTTTACATGTTTTCTTCAGCCTGAAAAATTCAGTTTTTCTACTCACTTTGTAGGAAGACTCCTCTAATGTCATGCATTTCCCTTTACTGAATACAACTACTGAGAAAAAGAGATTAAGTCTTAACGTTTTTTGTACCAGAAATAAAACTCAAGACCTAATGCTTGGCAGGCAGACACTGAATCACTGATCTGTACCCTTAAATTTGTTTTTGAGATAACTGTCTTGAAAACTCTCTAATCAACATCTTCAGTATTTTTTTTTAAAGAAAAGTACATGATGGAAAAGAGGGCTTGGGAAAAAATCAAAACCTAAATCGAAGAACTATCACTCTACCATTCTGGGTTTTAAGTTTAATAATTTTTTCCCTGTCAAAATGCAGTCTAAACATATATTCTTCATAATTATTTGAGGTTCCTGGGTCACTGAATGTGGCTCTCCCTCCCCATACTTTTCTGGCATATCTCTTAATAACCAGTCAGATATTACTTTGTTTTTGTTTCTAACTCTAGACCCCTTTTTTATGAGGTTTGTAGTAATATTCACTGTCCCAGATGCCTTTAGAAAGAACAGCCCTTTCCCATGTACACCAGCTTGAGTATAAGTGAAAAGCAGGAAGCTGAGCAGGTCAGGATGAACCCGTAGGCTGTGTAGGGCATGTTTCCATGGTAACCCAGCCTAAGGTGTGGCATGGGGGGGTTGAAGGATGCTCGGTAGAGCATCAGACTCCAAGACTTGTTACTTCTTGTTGTATTGTAGGAAAAGTACAGTTAATTATGAGGTGTTTAGATTCTTTCAAAGTATTATATTCAATAAATGAGAATGAATGATGAGAAACATAAACTTAGAGAGCTAACGGAAGTTTCAAGGGCCTGGTTCAACCCTTGGCTCTGAGTCTTAGGAGACTGAGTCAAGATCCCTAATGGCGAAGCTGTGAGTAGAACTTCCTGCTGGGGCAATAGCTAAGGAGGTTTTTCATTGACTTAAATACACCTGTTCCAGAAATCTTTGGTTTTCCTTTCCTTATGTCTTCAGGAAGCAGAGAACTTTTAAAAAGTACTTAGAAAAATTTCAGGAATGGAGCATTGGTTGAGTAGATGGTAAATCTGGGATTAAAGCTCTAACTTTTCGTACATGAGCTTCTAACCAGTGAATATATTTTCACCTCGCTGAATATTTTTCCCCTTTATCATCTGCAGAACAGTAAAAATCACTTTAGCTGTGATCTTCTAGGCATCTCTTAGCACTAAATCTCTATACTTTGGTACACTTTAAAAATAATAACACCGCTTAGGCAGACTCAGGGACCAGGGCTCCGTCCCCATGCCCTGTGTTGGCCGTGCCCCCAGGGCATGCTGAGACAGCAATTGAGACTGGGTATGGGGGCATACCTATAATCCCAGTATGTGGGAGGCTGAAAACAGGAGGATCACTACAAGTCTGATCTGCGTAGTGAGACCCTGTAGGTCTTGTACAAAATATGTTAAAAAATAACAATGATATAATGATGGAGAAATAAAGTTCAGGCAATTTATTAGACATTATACTGTATGAGAGAGAACAAATGGAAACAGCGACAGGAGCTTTGAATTGAAACTCAAAATTTAACCCTGCATGCCTTTATACATTGTTTTTCTCTGAGGAGGAGATTTTCAGAAAGGTTTTCTGGCAGTGATTCTTAGAATTCCCCAATAGCTCTCCCTGGCCTAAAAGCCATGCAGTTCCCCTGGGCTGTCACTGAGCAGCGGCAGAAGGGCTCAGGCAGTGGCTAGGGACAGTGCTAGGCGAGGCGCTGCCGCACTGCTGGGCCCTGTGGCACCCACTGTGCCAGCCCCTCCAGTTGGTCCCCACAGAAGACGATGACAGGGCTACAATGACAGGGGCTGGCATTGCAAGTCAGAGACCTGGCTGGTCATTGGTCATTTGAATGGACTGGTAAGTAATTACAGTAGCCACTACAATGTATTAAAAGCCCCCGTGGCCTGGACGCTGAATTAGGCTCTTTTGATGTGACACTGTGAATTCTACTACCATCCCCATTGTGTTATTATCTTCATGTTACTGATGTGGAAAATGGAACAGGTAGAGTAATAAGCATACTAGTGGTCTGGGTGCCAGTCAGGTCTACCTGGGATAACAAATCTATATAACACCAGAATCATCCTTTTCCTAGTATGATGCTATGCAATGTAAACGAAATTTGAAGTGGGCAACAGAAATCTTATCTGTAACCTAAGTGAACTCACAGGAGTGAAAGTGTCATGTGGTATTTTGCCTAGAATTTTGGACCAGCTCTGGTTCTTTAGAGTATCAGAATCTTTAAGGTCTTTGCATCCTCGTTTCACTGTAAGCACACACACATATATACACATACACACACATACACACACAAACACACACCCAATCATAGAGGGAAGGCAGTATGATAACTATTTTTAAACTTTATAAAGAAACCCAGGTTCACTTGAATGTGCTGTTGCCTTAGCAAAGTCTTTATAAATTAAACAATCTTGGTTTTCTTGATGCCTGTACTGGGTGGGACCATCTCCCACCACGCCACAGTGCCTCCACAAAGGAGCTTTCTTTCTCCTTGAGAAATCATAGAAGATCTGTTGGTTCGAATACAAGGGATGGCTTTCATTTCTAGAACATGGAAATGAAAATGGACACAGAGCTGAGGTGGTCCCGTCCCCTGATGACTCCTGTCTTCCTACCATAGTGGCCTCCTGCCTGTATTTGGGATGATGCCTTTTTACACTGCAGCTGTTTACAAATGCTGCACGCAGATGTCTACATTCAGCTTGGCCACATGCACAGAAAGAAACTGCAAATGTGTTGCTCTTCTTCTGCAAGCCCTCAGATGGTGCCAACATTCAGAAAAACCTAGCTCAATGGTTTATAGGATGAAGGAGAAAATAAAGCAATCTATCCCCTCAATGTATGCAGATTTGTGTTTCTTACTGTTTTTCTGACAAAATGCATATAAACGTTTATTTTCTCACACTAACATTTGCATCAGAGAAATGTCTAGAACTAAAAGAGTCCTTTGACCTTTGAAACTATCTATGGTCCAGGAAGAGAAAGTAACTGAGATAAAGTTAAATTTCTTTTGAAAGGTATGAAAGGCTGAGGAGTACCAATTCTTTAAAAAAACAAAAACATGGGCTTGGAAAGCAAAGCAATGTGGACTTGAATCCTGGTTCTCATTCATCAATAGTATGACAACAGCGTGACAATGTGACAACTGGTCGGCACCCCATGTCTCTGAGGCATTTGTAACAACTAACAGGTTGCTGGTCAGTTTGATCAAGCTATCACCTTGAAAAGTACAATGAGGAGCTGTGTACTCTGCCTTCCCCACGCACTCCAGTGCCCTGACTTTTCTCATTTGGTTTGGGTTCTAATGAGATCATGTGTTTCATAGTTTATAGCACAGATGACCCTCATGATACAGGAGTACAGCTCCATCTGGGGTGGGAAAAATACAAAGCAATCAATCCCCGTTCCAATGTAGCCACCACGTCATAGGTTAACCATGTTATAGCATGTTTTTCCCATAGGTATTAAAGCACCTATTATTGCATTTGGGATCTGCCTTAACTTGCATTCCTAAGCCTGTATAATTAAATGGTATATTATAGTGGGCTTCACAGCCTTGGGTAATGAAAAGAATTCTGCCCTTTTAATCAGTGAAATTGTGTGCCAGCTCTACCAGGCTGTAGTTGATTCTACATGAGGTGCCTTCTACATGAGGTCTGCGTGATAGTTTGGATAAATTAAAATCTGGTCACTTTTCATAGTTATTTTTCTGTATTTTCTTTACTAATATATGTGGAGATTCCATTTCATTATACCCTTGTGATTTTTCTCATGGGATGTCAGTGTCATCCATTCATTCCTAATCAGCTCAGTGGTAGATAGAAACACATTTTCCAACGGTAGATTTCTTCTCTTAAGTTATTTTCTTCTTTTAATTTGCTGCATAGTTTCAGTATTAATTAGGAGCAGTAAGTTCACTAGCCAGCTCTGAAAATACCAGACCTTTCCTAAGTACCCCGTGTAACAGGAAGGTGGTGCTAGAGACCCTTTTTAGTGGAGAAGCCACAGTCTAGAGTACAGTAGACACAGAATCAGTAAATTGGAGACCACTCAAAGCAGGCATCATCTCTTCAGTATCCTTGACAGGTGGTTATCCAGCCTGTGTTTGATGTCTTCTCATAAAACAGAATTCATAACTTGCTTGGCCTGTCTGATTCTGAGAGACCCTGGTGGAAAGATCTTTCCTGTGTTGAGTGGAAATCAGCCCCTCTTGAAGTGGTAGCTACACAGAATAAGGAGTCTGTTCATTACTTTGATAACTATCCAGTTCCTACAGCTGAAGTACCTCACAGCTGAGATGATATCTGTCTTTTCAAGAGCTTGCAGTGTGACCAGAGGCATAGAGAAGTGTATTTGTTTTATTAGGATGAGCTGAGTGTCACCACCACGTCATGTGATAAACACAGGGTTCTCTGGCGACACAGTATGATGCAACTTACTCACATGGAGGGACATGGAGTAGATCCTGAAGAGTCTGAAAACCAGAAGTCTTCATGTCCTTTGTTTTTATCCTCCTCAGGCTAACTGTACTTACAGGATGTGATAAGAAATGTGTCTTTAGGGCAGGGGGCAAGGAGATAGCTCAGTAGAATAAGTGCTTGCCTGGCAAGTGCAAGGTCCTGAGTTCAATCCC